>NMUG010012349.1:0-10387 GCA_002855965.1 Monotropa hypopitys
TGCAGCTCACGATTCCCAGTTTCCTCAGCCAGGCTTTGCAGAGAGCGATCCAGGAGCTCCTTCAGGCCAACAGCCTCTACAGGATCAGGTATGCATTTTTGTTTTTTTGTCTTTTCTTTGTTGTCTTCTTTACTCTACTTTTTCTTTCTTGTTTCTGATGATTACTTGGGCTGGATTGAACAGGAAATCGCTCGTGATGCTGACAACGTTGTTTCTTTTCCGCCATTTTTAGATCCATCTCCTCTATCACAATGGTCTTCTCTTTTAGCATCTCAGACTGCAGGTTATACTCTTCAGCTGACGCAATCTCATTCTCGACACGTTCAGATGATTGGTGAAAGAGACCAGGCTATTCAGCAAGCCTCGTCTATTGCCGGGGGGAGAGATTCTTTACTCAGAGATATAGATTGCCTATCCTAGCGATTATCGGATATGGAGGCCGTTGTTGGCACTTTACAGCGAAATCTTTCAGACTCCAGGGCATCTGCCAGCTCTACCAGCACTGTACTGGCTTTGGATAATTCTTTGATGGACGCGGCTCGCGATCATGATTTTCAGGTTGCAGAGATTGGGAGACTGTTGCGCGAGTTGCTAGATTTTGATCAAACTTTGAGAGAGTCTGAGGCTTTAATCTGCGACCTACATGATCAGAGAGATTCTTTGCAGTCTGATTTTGACACTCTAGCTGGCTCTTATTGTGGTTCTGCTACTGAGGTCGAGTGCCTGCGTGTTCGATTGCGAGGTGTTCGCCAAAAGTTGACTCGGGAGAGAAACATTCATCATCGAGACATAGAAGATTTGCGGTCCAGCTTTGCTTCCCTGGATCGCATGATGCCTGGCGGTTATCCTGATTTGATTCAGTTACAGGCCCTTTTGCGAACGCTTCGCCGTTTGTTGGATGTGGATTGCTCGGGTACTGAGGATAATGTCAGGATGACCGTCCGCTATCGGGAGGTTTGTCAGGCCTTGCTGCGCCTGTTGGATGATTTGTCCCAGTGAGTCATGCGGCGATTTGGCTTGTTGCATTTTGATTTCCTTTCCTGCAAAGCTTGTTAGCATTTTCATTGTATGGGTGCATTTCTTGCTTACTCGAAATTTTTATTAAATAAACAGCATTAGCATTTATGCAGATTTAGATTTCTCTATTCATTGTGATTGTAGAGACAAAGTTTATGTCATACAAAAACAAATCATGCACAACGTCATCACCTGAAAGATCGGAGGATGGAATCCTTTGTTCGTCCTTTATTATTCGGAAATGACTTCACAATCTTAGCATTGAGGTGGCAGACCACTTCACCAAATCAAATTCAATCTTCAGAGGCGAGAGATTTTCTGAATACTAAACCGCTGATCCGAAACTGCTCAGACCCATCTGCTGCTTTGATCCATTTGGGCGTTGTTACTTGGGTTTATTTTTTGTGAGCTTTTTCTTTTCCATTTTTACCGCAACTCCTTTTACAAGTTGGTAGTTATGCCGGATGCTCTTTTTTTATTTTTCTCTTTTTGCCATGGCCCCCTCTCGGGTTTTGACCATGCTGGATCTATCCATTTTTGCTGCAGTCCCCTTTCGGGTTTTGACTACATCGGATTCTGATTCCCATTTTTTTGCTATAGCCCCCTTTCGGATTTTGACCATACTGGGCTTTTCCATTTTTGCTATGGCCCATTTTTAGGTTTTGACCATACTGGATTTTTCCATTTTTACTGTAGCCCCATTTCGGGTTTTGACTACACCGGAGTTTTGTTTTTCTCTCTTTTTTGGACAATGATCTAGATTTAATTTTAGTAAGACATATTTTTATTAAATAGTATCCGAATATGTTTTTGAGCAAACTTTTCGTGAGAGCAGTTCCGTATTTAGGAGAAGCTGAGGATTTTTGAAGATGGAAGAGAAAGATAGATTTTTTTTTGAATTTTTCCCTTTTCTATTCTGGGAAAACGGAGAAAGAGGCTTTATTCAGGATCATCACATTTTGATGACAGCTCTTTTTTTTTTTGCTTTTCTGAGGAGGAGAAAGATAGATTTTGTGAGAGAGGAAAGGAAGGTGCTTTTGATCATCACATTTTGATGACAGTTTTTTTTTGAATCTGCTTTTCTGAGGGGGAGAGGGACATCTTTTTGTGGAAGGAGATAGGAAAGTGCTCTTTCTTTTCTTTGCTCAAAATTATACAGGGATACTGGTAAGAAGAAAATATCTTTACTAAAATTAAAAATGAACCATCGAGAGATACATGAGAGCTGCTACTAATTAAACATAGTTGAGCTTAAGTAAATCTGAGTTAAGTGGTTGTGGAAATTCCTGTCCATCCATCTCTGACAGGACGACTGCTCCACCGGACAGTACTTTTGCAACGATGAACGGCCCTTGATAGTTGGGGGCGAATTTTTCTTTTGCCTCTTCTTGTACTGGTAGGATTCTTTTTAGAACCAGGTCGCACTGCTGAAAAATCCTTGGTCACACATGTCTGTTAAAGCTTTTGGAGATTCGTCTCTGATAGCATTGAGAATGATAAATCACTGCAAGTCTCTTTTCGTCCATAAGTACCAATTGATCGTGTCGAGATTCAATCCATTCCGCATCGTCTGTGGTTGTTTCCATCATTATCCTGAGGGACGGAATTTGTACTTCGGAAGAGAGAACGGCCTCATAGCCATATACCAGAGAAAATGGACTCACTCCCACAGAGGTTCGAGCCGTAGTTCGATAAGCCATAAGTGCGTAGGGTAGCTTTTCGTGCCAGTCTCGATGCGTATCCGTCATTTTTCGGATGATCCTCTTGATATTTTTGTTCGCCGCTTCTACTGCCCCATTCATTTGCAGACGATAGACGGTCGAATTCTGATGGTTGACTTTGAATTGGTCGCAAAGCTTTTTCATGAGCGAGCTATTGAGGTTCTTTGCATTGTCAGATACAAGCGTGTCGGGTAGTCCATAACGGCATATAAGATTGTTTCTGATGAAGCGCGTTATGACTCTTTCGGTTACATGAATAAAACTGGCTGCCTCGACCCATTTGGTGAAATAGTCGATGGCGACCAAGATGAATTGGTGGCCATTCGAGACTTTGGAATGTATGGATCCAATGACATCTATACCCCAGGCTGAGAATGGCCAGGGAGAGACCATGACTTATATCTCTTTGGGCGGCGTGCATAAGACGTCCCCATGAATCTGGCATTTATGGCACTTCTTGACATACTTAATACAATCGGCCTCTATTGTCATACAAAAGTACCTGGTACGCAAGATTTTCCAGGATAGCGTATGGTCGCTCATGTGTGGACTGCGAGTTCCTTCATGTATTTCTATCGTCAAGTCGTTGGCCATATAAGCATCTATACAGCACAGAGGACCGTGCATAGATCGTTTGAATAGCATCTCGCCACATAAGAAAAATTGGGCTGCTAATCTTCTGAGAGTCTTTTGGTCATTGGTTGCAGCGCCTTCGGGAAATGCACCGGTTTGCATGAAGACTTTGATATCATAGTACCACGGTTGGCCATCTCTTTCATCAGTGATTAGGGTACAATAGGCAGGGGAATCTTTAAGCTGGATCTGTATGGCAGGAATTTTTTCCTCATATGAGAAATGTATGGCAGCTGCGAGAGTTGCTAAAGCATCTGCAAATGAATTTTCAGCTCTTGGAACATAGATGAACTCAACTTGTTTGAACTTGGCCCGGAGCTCTTTGACTTTCTAATGATAGGGAATCAGCTTTGGATCTCTAGTTCGAAAAGTTTCGTTGCTTTGCTGAATGATTAGATCTGAATCACCATAAACCTGCAGATAGAAGATTTCATAATTCAATACCATTTGTAAGCCCATGATACAGGCTTCATATTCTGCCATATTGTTGGTGATTACAGATTCGTCTTCGAATAGGAGTTTTGCTGCGGCGGGCAAGTGAGTCCCCTGCTTGGAGATTAGGACTGCCAATATTCCAGCACCCTTTTGATTGTATGCTCCGTCGAAGAAAAGTTTCCATTTGGAAATTCGGACATCTTTTTCTGAACAGAAAATTGCCTCGTCGGGGAACAGAGGTTCCATTGGTTTTTCATCCTCGAGGGGGTTTTCGGCTAAGTATTCTGATATGACTCTTCCCTTTTCTGACTTCTGGGTGGCGAAAACGATGTCAAATTCAGATAAGATCATATGCCACCTCGCAATTCGGCTTGAAAGCGTGGGTTTTTCGAAGAGGTATTTTAACGGATCCATTCTGGATAGCAGATAGGTAGTATGATGGATCTTGTAGTGACGAAGCCGATGGGCTGCCCAAGCTAACGCGCAACAGGTTTTCTTTAGCGCCGAGTAGTTGTTCTCGTATGCGAGAAACTTCTTGCTTAGATAGTAAATGGCTTGCTCTTTTTGTCCGTCCTCCAAGTATTGTCCCAGCATGCATCCCATAGAATGGTCGAGCATGGTTAAGCACATAAACAGAGGTTTATTGGGCTGTAGCGAGACGAGAATAGGTGGTTGAAGCAGGTATTGCTGAATCTTCTCAAAAGAAATCTGGTATTCGGCAGTCCAGTCTTGAGGTGCATTCTTCCTTAGCAGTCGATATGCTATAAAGCGACTGATGAAATTAAGCTTTCCTAAGAAGGAACGGACTTCTGTTATAACAGATGGTACTGACATTTTGAGAATGGCTTGAATTTTGGCCGGGTCTATTTCGATACCCTTCTGACTGACCATAAATCCCAACAGCTTCCCTGATGTTACTTCGAATGCACATTTAGCCAGGTTTAACTTTAACTGATACTTGTGAAGACGTTCAAATACTCGTCGAAGGTTCAACAGATGCTCCTCTTTTTGTCGAGACTTGACGATCATGTCATCCACATAAACCTCCAACTCTTTATGAATCATGTCGTGAAACAACATGACCATCGCCTTTTGGTAGGTTGCGCCTACTTTTTTCAAACCAAACGACATGACTTGATAGCAGAAGACTCCCCAAGGGGTGAGAAAAGCAGTTTTGTCTTGGTCTTCCGGGGCTATCCGAATTTGGTTGTATCCCGAAAAACCGTCCATGAAAGAATACATCTCGTGACCTGCTGTATTGTCCACGAGGATGTCAATATGAGGCAAAGGGAAATTGTCTTCCGGACTGGCCTTGTTCAGATCTCGATAGTCGATGAACATTCAGACTTTCTTGTCTTTCTTTGGCACGAGGACTATGTTGGCGAGCCATTGCGGATACTCTACCACTCGCAGGAAGCCGGCGTTGAACTGTTTTATCACTTCTTCTTTGATTTTTAGACTCCATTCGGGTCGGAGCCTTCTCAACTTTTGCTTGATAGGTTTCATGGATGGGTCTATGGGGAGGCGGTGTTCCACAATTGAGGTATTGAGTCCCGGCATATCTTCATATGACCAGACAAAGATGTCCTGGTATGCTAGAAGCAGTTCTATAAGTTCAGCCTTCTAGTGTGCGTTCAGATGGATTCCGATTTTGACTTCCTTCGGTGTCTCTACAGTCCCCAGATTAATGGTCTCTGTTTCCTCGACGTTAGGAGTTTGCCTGTTTTCAAAATTTTCCACCATTTCTCGGATTTCATCTGGGACCTCATGGATAGGATTGTCGTCAACCTCTATCCACATTAGATCAAAATCTATTTCATTGTTGAAGTCGTTCTTTCTCAGTGCTAAGATTGTTTGATCATTTGAGTTAAAGGGGCGAATTTTAGGATTCCTGAAAAGCAGTGATGATTTTTTAGTCAATTTTCTGGCCTTGATTATTTTGACAGAGACAAATAAATGAGCAGAATACACAAAGCTTTTTATTAATAAACACGGCAAGATAACAGAAACCACAATTCACAAAAAAGGAAAGCCTGCGGAAATAAAATACAAAAGACATGGGCCGATCTTGTCGTGGTTTACCAAAACACACGTGCTTTCTTTGCTGAGGAGGACGTCCAGTTATGCAGTTTTTCGCCCGGGTAGGCTGGGCGGATAGTGTTTGATAAGTCAAAGCTTAGAGATGGTGGGTCAATGGCAGCGATTTGTAATTCGCCAATGATCTGCGATAAACCTTGGTCGTCGTCGTCAGATGAGGGATCTTCAGAAATTTGGAGATTCTTTGTCACAAGCTGCGGTTCCTTCTCTTCTTCGGAGTCAGAACAGATAAATCTCATTGATATGAAGCTTTCGCTGATATGTGGTAGGGGCCTACTTAAACCGCTCCCTCTTCCTCGGATTGATGCTTTTTTCTCCTGGAGAAATGGCCTGTACCCTAATCCGAAGGTACGATGTTGTGGCGGCAAAATCCGAGGTTCTGCCTCACCTTGCAAGTCGATTCCCAGCCCTTTTCCACATTGGAAGCCATGATGATGAAAGTACTTGATTACCATTTCAGTAGCTTTGGGAACTCTCAGGGGACACCGCGTCCCATAAAGCACCGATGCGCATTCGAAAGATTGGAAACTAGAGGGTTCATTCATCTCAATCATTGGAATAGCCGGTGCTTTGTATATGGCGAAATCTGGTTCTGCCAAGACGGTGATAAGCTGGCCGTCAGCTATAAATTTGATCTTTTGGTGGAGGCTTGACAGGATGCCTTCGGTCATATGGATCCATGGCCGTCCCAACAAGAAATTGTAAGCTGATGGAATCTCCAGGACTTGGAATCGAATAGGAAAAGTAATGAGACCAATTTCAACAGGGAGTTCGATTTCCCCCAATGTTTCTCTGCGTGATCCATCAAAATCTCTCACTGTCATTGTACTATTTCGAAGATTCTCGAAATGTATTCCCAATCTCTGCAAAGTTGCATGAGGACCGATGTTCAATGCTGAGCCGTTGTCTATGAGCACTCGTGCTACAATCATTCCTCTTGTCTTGACGGAGATGTGGAGGGCTTTGGTGTGCCCTGCTCCTTCACTCGGGATTTCATCGTTGGAGAATGAAATGATCCCTGGTCCTATTATCAAGCCTACCATTTCGTGCAGGACATTTGGGGTTATGTCTCCAGGGACTTGCACTTTCTTTAGTACCGATAACAAGGCTTGCCTATGAGGTTCGGATGTCAACAATAAGGTCAATATGT
Organism: Monotropa hypopitys; assembly: GCA_002855965.1. Classification (NCBI taxonomy): domain Eukaryota; kingdom Viridiplantae; phylum Streptophyta; class Magnoliopsida; order Ericales; family Ericaceae; genus Monotropa; species Monotropa hypopitys. The sequence goes on from NMUG010012349.1 coordinate 7,054, forward strand.
TGATATTGGCAGGGTTTTCCTCAGTTGTTGCATAATGTCAAACTCGCTCTTTTTCAGCGTCCTGATAAACTCCTGCATTTCATATTCTGTTATTTCTTCGTAATTCTTTTTGTTCTTATCAGCCTCAGCAGGGGCGTAAACTCTTCCTGATCTGGTAACTCCTCCGATGTGGTTGACCTGCCTTCTCTGAGGTTCTTCCTTTGGATTTACTTTTGAATAATCCATGGGGACCCGATGAGAGTTGTAAATGGGTATCCGTGATGGTTGTGGCAGTGTAACTCTAGGTCGGGTAGGCAATGAAATAGGTGCGATAGGCTGTTTCGGATTCTGAGAATTGCTACCTCAGGGCCTCCAGACTTCTCGGGATGGCCTATTGTGCGATGCCATCGTCTGAGCTAAATAGATAACTTTGGGGAGAGTCTAAGTACGAAGTGCTGTTACCTGTATAACAATCACTAAGCTTAGATTAGTAAACCGAAAAAATCTCTAAAGATACTGGAGACAAATGGACTTCTTTTGAAATTATGACTCGGGATATGCCCCGGACATGAAGTCTGGAGCATTATCTCGGGTGATAAATTTTGTAGAAACCGAAATAATGAGTCCATAGTCTAATCTTGACCAGTATTCCTAGAGACACTATCTATAATTTTTTTTTTGGAAAATCTTTTGGTATTTAACAGAATGTATGTAAGGATTCCCTTCAAAATGAATATGTTCCCCTAACAATAGCAATAGGGTTTTGGTTTATGACACTTTTTTTTGGCTTTTCTATATGCAAGATGAAGCTATGCAGTGGATAGGTTTCAAAGGTTCCCAAATCTTCAGACCTCCGGCCCCCGAAGGGTACCATCTTCGAGTCAGTGATTTGGTTGGAGTGCCTCATTTCGGCTACGGACTTTTTAGGGTCGCGCAGTTTACTGTTGGGCCCCCGATGGGTTGATAGGGACAACTTCCATTTTGGGCGGTCATGACCTCCACCCAAAACAGGTGATGATGCAAACGATGTATGAAAAACTTGCAATGCAGTAAAAGTAAAAATTTGTTTTGGAAATTGAAGGGAATCCTTTTTGCAATATATGAACACATAAATAAATAACAAGCGCATTGGCGCAGCAAAATATTTTCAGTGAAGAGATTTTTTTTAGCGAAGCGCGCCACCTGTAACGCCCCTGAAAAGGATAAACACAATGTACATCAGTAATATTGGCCGAGAGATGATTGATTTTTGAGTTGGAAGAAAATTTATTTTTGAAAATTTTCGGAAGCTGAAATCCTCATGTCCCCAGCAGAATCGCTAGGTGTCGCTCCGGGAAAATTCTTCCGCCTCCCTTCTTCGCTTCCGCCCGATGTCCTCGGGGGTCGCATTTCTGGATGGCGTATTTTGAATTTTCGGGGTTTAATGCGACATTTGAAAATGATTTTGATGGTGGCTGGACTTACTTGATTTTAAATTGTGCAGACTTAATAACGGTTTTATAATTGCCGAGTCAATATAAATCCTATTATTAATCTGTTTTTCAGAATTGCCACTCGGCATAGAGTTATGGTGTGCCAAGTCACCGGTTTTATTAAAAAAAGGGTGGTCTGCGAAATCAGAAAATCGGGTTCGGAGATTTGGTTACGAATGGGGAAGGTGTTAGGCACCCCATTCTCCCTTCGGTACTTCCTTTCCAAAAATAAACTTTCTTCCAATTTAAAATCAATGATTTCTCGGCCAAGAGAAATAAACATAAAACTAATGCTAGAATTCAAAAGGGATTTACAGATGGGCAACGCCTTGATTTTGTTTTTGAGATTTTATGAAAAGAATTTAAAGAATGAATTGAACTTTGATCTTTTTGATGGTTTTTGTATTTTTGAGTTGGACAGAGGTTCGACAGCGTTTTATGAAAAAAATGATTCTGATATTGATTTTGGGAATTCCATAAGAATATCGAGCGACCCGGAATGAACCGATTCTCAAGATATTCTTCTGATCCAAATTGGTCAGCTACTGCAAGTTTTCACTGAACAATGCGAATCAAGAAATTGAATTTTGGATTTAAAGTGTTTCATTTTATTTGAGAAAATAGATTATTCTTGTTTTTGGAAATTCCAAAGGAATATCAGATGAACCGGTATGATCCGATTCATAAGATATTCTATCGATCCAAATCGGTCAGCTACTGCAAGATTTCACTGAACGATACGAATCAAGGAATTTAATTTTGGAATGATATTTTCTTTATGTTACAATGAGAGAATTGATTTTCTTGGATTTTGGAAATCTCAAAAGAGGTCGAATGACCCGGTATGTACCGATTCATAAAACACTTTTGTTGATCCAAATTGGTCAGCTACTGCAAATTTTCGCTGAGCGATACGAATCGAGAGACTTCTTTTGTTTTTATGCTTTTTATAAGTGTTTTTTATTTTCTTTTATAAATTAAAAAAGTGAAGTGTTTAAGAAGGAGAAGGAGAAAACGGATCTAAGTATAGATGTATACATATTTATAAACACGTGCAACGAGATAGAATATTATATATAAGTCGTGTCGGAACATTTCCAAAACGGACGACTTATATACAATATACCGACAAGGTCGGATTTAGAAATGAAAAGTAGAAATGAACAAGACGACTTTTGTTTTCCTCCTTTACAAACTTCAAGAAATGAAGGATTGGTTTTAACGACGCGTCGCGATTGTAAGCCAAAAATTCATAAGTCGATTTCTGTAAATTCAGTTTCTAATCTATTCAAGAAAATAAATGTTCCAAGATCTCTAATTAATTGACCGAACAGCCGGTAGGCATAGCCATACGCGAGGCCGAGATATCATTTAATCGAGATCTTTGAAGATCATTTCTTTGAATAAAAAAGAAAAATGGAAAAGAAGCCAACGACATGTTTTTGGTATTTTTAAGGCGAAAACGTATTTACGTTCTTCTCGTACGTGACGTCGAAGCAGGCGTAGCCTAGCATGCATCAAATTCTAACGAGGAGAAAGACGCAAATGGTCGTCTTCTTATTATAGATGTTTATATATATATATATAGATAGATAAAAGAAACGTTTTCGATAGTTTTTTCGCCGAAGATATCGGAGTAGGCATAGCCGTACAAATGCCGATAGTCGGGATATACTATAAAAACGAATCTTCTTCGCCTTGATATTTACATCGCAGCGGTGAAAAGAAAAAGAAGAAAAGAGAAAATAAAAAGAAGAGAAGATAACAAAACTGTTTTCTTTATATCATTACCTTGTTGTAATTACAAATTCCGGGAGTTCGAATTTCTAACAGTAAATTCCGTAAACTTTAATAAAGTATAGTATCGAGACCGAAGTCGATAC
>NMUG010012350.1:0-10386 GCA_002855965.1 Monotropa hypopitys
AAATCTTCATGTCCCGAATGGGGGACCATTGGGGAACCGATCTTGGTGGGATTCTGCATCTTGGATTCTTACATGAATAATCTAAGTTATTGATAAATTTTTAAATAATGTTTTAAGTGGACTTTGTAAAAAGTCAGATTATTTGAATAATTGTAACTTTATTCAAGACAATTGTTTTAATTATGAAGTTTTAATCCTAACTTATAAGTTATTTTGGATGAGATAATTACAATTATTTGAATGAGTTATTTTTAAAGGATTATTATCAACAGTTCAGATTATTCATGTGGTCCTCCGAGATAAGAGACTCAAATCTGATGGGTTCCCCGATTGGTCCTCGGGTCGGGACATATAGCAAAGATCTTACAGAAATATGAAGCCCAATAATAAATCTGCAATCTGTTTCTTCACTCTCTCTTTCTTTGTAAAAAAACTGCACTGATGGTAGATTTATAATGATAGTTGCTTTGTCCTAGTTATCAATCTTTCTACTGTTCAGAGAGAGATTGGTAAGTAGAAACAAATGCTCTAATTTATGTTGAGGTAATTGGCCATATTCACAAACAATTGGGGAAAACAAATGAACAATTATTTTTGTAACAAAAGCAGATTGAGAATCATTTGTTTCTTATTTTGGTTGGAAATCATTTGTTTTATTGTGTATATCATTTTCAATTCACTACTAGAAAAATGTCCTTTTGCGTTCCTTTATTTGCGTTGGCAGAGTTTGTCGTAGCAAAAAGTCTTTTTGCGACAATGTATTCGCGTTGACAGCATTTGCCGTCGTAGAAGATACTTTTTTGCGACCCCGTCACATCTTATCGCAAAAAATTGAGATTTGCGACTGCTTATCATCCCATTATAAATACCTAATAGCAAAAACTAACTTTTGTGTTCGTCAAATGTCCCATCGCAAATACTTGATCGTAAATAGTTAGTAGCGAAAGAGAAAAAATTATTGATAGAAAATATATATTATTGGTAGAATTATTTACAAAATTACAATATAATTAATTTTAATTTGTTCATTAATTATTAATTGGAATTGTTAATTAGAATTAATTTTGCATAAATATTTAGCCCGACCTCAAATCTATCTTCGAAAAGCAAGTAGAATCCTGTAATTGGTCGAAAAGATCGTCGATCCTGGGTATAGGATATCAATTCTTAATGGTAACACGGTTTAGCTTACGATAATCAATACAGAGGCGAAGTGATCCATCATTCTTCTTAGAAAAGCGAAAAGGCGCTCCCAAGGAGAAGAGCTCGGCCAGATGAATCCTAATTCAAATAATTCTTCGATTTGGGACTTCAATTTCCTAAGCTCAGCTGGGGCGAATCGGTATGGAGGAATAGAAATCGGAGCGGATCCAGGAATAAGATCGATAGAGAACTCGACTTTCCTCTCGAGAGGTAAGCCTCGTAATTCCTATAGGAAGACATCAAGGAAGTTAAAGACAACTGATGGTAACTCCTGTTGCTCGGAGACATCATCATCCAGAGCCAAGCTGGCAAGCATGCAATAAATGGAGCCACGCTCCTTAGGATCATAGAAAGCTGACTCGATGGGATTCCGACGATCCCCAAGAAAATAAAAGAAGTCTCCCTCTGGAGCTTGGATGAGAACTCCGCGCCAAAAATAATCGATGTTGGCATGATGAGCTGATAACCAATCTATGCCCAAAATAACATCGAAACCAGACATACCCAAAACAATAAGGTTGATAGAGAAATGTCGATCTGCGATTGTCATCTCGCATTGTCAACAGAAATAATTCAGAGGGATACGACCACCAACGGGGGACTCCACTAGCAACGATGGATCAAATACCTCCAACTGTAACCCCAAAGTAGATGCAAATGAAAATGCTAAGAAAGAATGTGATGCACCTGAATCAATAAGAACAAATGTCCAAGAGTTATAAATAAGAATGTTACCATGAACAACTAATCCTTCTGGCTGCTGGATAGAAGGCTGAGGAGCCACAGATGGAATAGTATAGACTCGGCCCTGAGACATTTGGCCACACCATTCACCACTGCATTGGCCCGAAGATTGCCCTGGCCCAGAAGGACCCTTCTTATCTGACCTAGATCCCTGACTGAAGTAGGCCGGATTGGCTGAAAATGTTGTTGCTGCTGAAAAGACTGAACTTGGCAAGGCTGTTGGACAGATCCTGTCTCACTATGCTTCATGTCCTTAGAAGGACAAAATCTAGAGACATGTCCGTATTGGCCACACTCATAACAATTGACACGTGGGCACTCCGTGTGGAGATGGCCATGCTGGTTACACTTGTGACACATGATCTGAATCCTAAAAGAAACATCAGGTTGACCGAGACTAACCTACTGCTTCTAACCTCTAGAGAAACGTGATTGCTCACGTTGTCTTTTCTTTCCAAAGCTGACTAAAGAACCACTAGAGCCTGAAGATTGACCCCTAGGTTCCCAGACCTTCACTTCCCTTGACGGCTCCTTCTTTGATTCGATCAATCTAGCACACTCCACCATATTGACAAAGACCCGAATACAGTGCCCCATAATCAGACACTGAATAACCGGGTGAAGACCCCGCTCGAACCGCTTACATTTCTTCTCTTCTGAATTTACCCAATCTTGGGCAAACCTGAACAGTGACTGAAATTTAACTACATATTGAGTCACAGACATAGCTCCATACTCGAGCCTCTCGAACGGCTTGTGGAGACTATCACAGAAGGATTCTGGAAAATACTAATTCTCAAAGATGACCTCAAAATCTGCCCATGACATAGATCCAAGTGGGTCTATGACAGCCTGAGGGTTAGCACCGGCAAGGACCCGAAGAGCATCCCTCCTTGTCTCAACAATCGAAGTCCACCATGCATTCGCTTCCCTAACAAGTTGGTATGAATCAAGGGAGAGGAGAACCTTGTTCTCGAAAATTTTAAGGATTTCGAAGATCTTTCGGATCTCCGTTATCCAATGATCTGCCTCTATCTGGTCGCCCTCCCCATTGAACTTGGGTGGATCCATTCTCTAGAATTTACGGAGAGCTTCTGAGATACTACTAGGAGCATTTCCTCTAGGTACGGCAATCTCTCTGTTGGCCTCAACTACGGTTGCAGCTATCTCGCAAATAAACTGTCCTGCATTGGCCATCCCTTCGGGGATGACCCCTCCAGGTTGACCCATACCGGGAGGGTCCCTAGGTAGGCTGTTGACTTCTTCGCTGACAGCATCGGGAATAGGAACCCCACAACGACCACGTCCTCGACGGTTAGACATTACTCTACAAGACAGATGAGAAATTATATTAAACAGAGAATTCTACACAACGAGAGTTTACCAAGAAGGACAACTCCTATAAGAGGATTGAGAACCCTACGAATAACTACGATAGACATCAATCGATAAGGGTTCTAAGAAATAACCCAAGAGTACTCGACAAAGGGCTAAATGCCACTGACAACCAATAAGAAGGAAGGACTCCATGATTAGGCCTTTTATAAACTTTATTGGTTCAAAAACATTTATTATTGATTCTTATACAATGCACACACAAGATGTCACGACCTGAATTTCCATTCCTTTTAAAATTCGGTTTCTAAGGAATTAAAATATAATTCGTTGAATCTTGGAGTATTCGAGATCTTGGAAAGGTTGGGTGGACCTTGATAAGGAGTCCATTGTAGGTTGATCCTCCCCAACACGAGTTCCACTCTTATTCGGATCATTGAAGTTTGATTGTCCTTTGTTCGTTCATCGTTTATAAATCGTTTGTTGCGTTTGTGACCTCGAGGAATGCTAAGGGATGGTCTTGGAACGTCATTTCGGTGTCTAGAATGTTCGGGAGGTGTCCTTGGATGAGTTGGGAAGGTTAGGAGTCTTTTCGTTGCGTTTCGAAGTTTTTCTGCAAGCATCGTCTGGACCACGCTTGGGCTTCGTCCAGACGACGAGTCCAGAAATGGTGAAGTTTGGTTCAGGAGGTTTCGTACGGACCATGGTGGTCTTCGTCCGGACCATGGGGTTTCGTCCGGACGACCGTGACTTTCGTCCGGACGACGGTCGCAGAAAATACGCGATTCTGCTAGTTTTTAATGAGGGGCATTTTAGTAATCTCCCTCAAACCCGAATTTTGGCCTAAAATCAGTCTTGAGGGTCTTCTCCTTCATTTAGGAACCCTAAAGCTTCTCTCTCTCTCTCTCTCCTTTCATCCATGGAAGCTCCCACCTCTCTCCCCTCTATCTCTTTCTTCCCAAGCTCCAATGGAGATTTCCAAAGAACAAACATCGTTCCTCTCGTCTCTAGCTCTCCGGTAAGCCCCATACTTTCTCCATTCCTCCAAAACTCGAAGTTAGGACTTGGGAGAAAAGTGCTTGGATCAAGAAATGGCAAGGTGAAACGTTGCTCCCCTTGGCGAGAGCTTTCCGGCAACCTACATGGTTTCTCTACCCGGCGATTTTTGGAGTTCCGGCGACTTTTCGGCGAGGAGCTATGGAGATGCGGTCTTGAGGAACGTTGAAGAGGATGAGACGATCTACGCGGTGGCGGAATTGGTTTGCGGCGACATTCTCCGACGGCTTTCCGGCGATTGCTCCGGTAGGTGGATTCTTGATTTCTATTAAATATGTGCGTGTGTGTGTGTGATTTCCATAGTCGTACTAAGGTTTTCCCTAGAATTGTGATCATGGAATATTTGAGTTTAGGTTGGAAATCCTACGGTAAAACTATACGAATTTGGGTTGGTGTCACGATTGTTGAATCATAAATATGAGATTGGTTGGTCATCCTTACTCCCTTAGACACTACATGTTCGATGAAAGTCCTTAGTAAATCTTGGATAAATATTTGGAGAATCGTATAACAAACTTGGACTCCTATCAAAGCGACACATATGGAGCTATTGTAAAATCCTTACATTGGGTATCCACATGCAATTGGAATTGAGGCTAAGGGATGGCATTGGGTAAATTAGCAATCCCATTGGTTGTGTAAAGTCTCGCATGACATTGCCAAGGTCGGAGACATGGATTCGCCTCCATATGTGTAGAATGTAAGCTTGAAGTGGGTGGTCGAACTCGATGATCACCTTAAGTGGAACAACCTCGTGGGTTGTCTCCCTTGATATGACAAAGGTTGGGTTTACGGTGTAAAACTCGGTGAGATGTAAAAGTACTCAATGGACTTCAAATATTGAGGATGTGCCTACCAAAGGCTACTCGTGTATAATCTCGAATCTACCACCTCAAAATGAAAGATGAAAGTAAGAGTGATGACTTCCGCGTGCGTACCCCAACTCGTCGGGAGGGGCCAGACAACCCCCCATTGCGCAATGTCGTAAGTGCTCACAGTAGCCACTCAAGGTACCAAAATCCAGCTACCCGAATATAATAGCCAACTCAAACTGTATTTCCTTTTATAGAGTTCAACGTCACATTTTTTATTTTATCAAATCATCCCGTGCAACCTAGGGCAAACAACCTCCTAGTCGACGTGTCAACCCAAAATGTGACTTTCCTTTCATCATTTCCAAAACATTTCCGTTTATTTCCGAAACGTTCCATTCGTTCGCAAAATAGTCATTTCGTTCGATTTATAATAAAAACGTGTCAAGACATCGTTTTAAACCACCAACCACCCAAGAGTGTCCAACAAGTCAATCTCCCCAATTTGATTTCATAAAAACGACGACGATACACTTTTTATAAAAATTTTAGTTTTTCGCAATCAATTTAGGAATCGAACGACCAACAACCTAGGGAGTACGTAAGACCCTAGACAATACTTAAAATCGACCATTTGACGCGAACGACGACCCGTGAATGATAGTTTCGTGAATACTTTAAAATTGACTGATTTAAATTATAACGCGAGGGAGAAGAAAGAATATCGATACTACAAACGAGAGGGATAGAAAAACTCTACCTCAATTGGAGTTTCTATGACAATCGCCAGCAAGAGATTTGTTAGAAATTTCGGCAGCAACCTGCCCAAAATAGGAGAATCGCACTAAGGCACAACAATAACAGAAATCCATTCTTACACCTCCTACAAACACAAATCACCGATTGCAACTTAACGACAATTAAATAGGGAACGAGATATACCTGCCGACGTGACCATTAGCGATGGTCAAGGCCCTGACAGTCGCGCGTCACTGATTATCGCCGCTCGCTTGGGATGGCACCTACAGAACCCAACGGACAATCACTATCGAACGTCAAACGATTCACAACACTGAAAAGAGTGAAACAAAGGCTTACCCACTAATGCGAAGCTTCAATCGTCGCGTGACACCGCTCGCCCATCCTTCGTTGCACCTCGCCGCACCTCGACGCCCATCAGTCGCTGAAACCGAACACTCTTCCGTCCTCCTTTGCCTTTATCGCCGCAAACCCACCAATCACTGTACCTCGCCGCAACCATCAACCCACCGCTCGACGCCACCACTCCGCCACCGCAGCCCATGCATCGCCATCACCACCACCGCGGACCATTCGCCATCGCAGCCACCACACACACAGCTGTGTGTGGGTATGTGTGCGTGGAGAAGGAGAGAGGAGGGAGATGAGAGAGGGGGAGGAGGGAGAAACCGAGAGTGAGAGGAGGGAGAGAGGGGAGCCAAGTGGGATAGAGAGGGAGGAAGGAGAGGGGCTGCGCTGAAAGGGGAGAGGGGGAGCAGCCGCGCGGGCAGAGAAGAAGAGGGAGAGAGAGGTTCGCCGACCGGAGGGGAGAGAGGAGGGAGCCGAGAGGAGAGGGGGAAGTTGGCTGCCGAGAGAGGGAGTATGGAGATGGGTTAGAGATGGCGGCTATGGAAATGGGGGAGGATAGGGTTTCGCAAGAGGGGGAATTCGGGGGGAAAGGGATGATACTGGGGGAGGGTTTTGCAAAGCATTTGCATTTCTTTTTTTTTATTATTTTTGAAAAGTATTAAAATAATTAATTAAAAGAAGGAATTAAATGCTTTGCTAAATCAACGAACAACCCCCGACGATCAAGATGCGACCAGAACTCCACCACAACGACTTGCTCGCACTCAAAACATAAAACCTCACAAACCAAGATTTTCCTCACTCAGACAGGATCAGTAGAATAAAATATGAGTCACAGGGAACCGAACGACACTAAAATTAAATCCCAAAAAAGATTTAATTAATTATAATCAATATTTTTTTGAAACGAATGGAAAAATATTTAATTTTTCCAGAGTGTGATAAACTACCCTCCTTACAAAAATTTCGTACTCGAAATTTCCAGGATAAAGAGTCGAAACACAACATCAAGAGGAGAACGCCGCCCGAGGCACCAAACACTTGAATGGGTTCGCAAAGGGGACCGGCAACAACGACAAGGAGGTTTCCAACCGAAACAACTCTGTCAACGAACAAGCAACACCAAAAGAGATCCGTAATCGGAAACAACTTCACCCACGCGAGCACCCAACAACCATCGCAAGCCGAACAAACCACCAGCTTCCTTACACGCGCAACACGCGGAACACTTTGCAACGCAAGGAACGCCAATAAAGAACCGAACACAAGAAAAAGGAAAATGTCCTCGAAAGAGATATAAATGTCCAAAGAAATAGTTTTCACGCAACCATAGGTTCCCAAACCGATCAAACAAGCTAGAAACGCGCGTTTCGAACAAGAAACACGATACAGAGGTTAAACCGCAAGAATATCACCCCGAAAAAATTTCAGAAAAATTCCACAAAATTCTAGAATATGCCACGACACAAAGTGGACACGTCGAGCCAAAACGTTAAGGATACGAGGGGATGCGGTACAGATACGCTGATATGCGAAGGATATGCCTAGGATACGCCGACACGCCAAGGACACACCGAAGACACATCGATACGCCAAGGACACACCGAGGATACGCCGACACGCCAAAGATATGCCTAGGACACATCGACACGCCAAGGATATGCCTAGGACACACCGGTACGGTAAGGATACGCCGATACACTAAGGATACTCCTAGGACACACTGATACACCAAGGATACTCTTAGGACACGCCGATACGGTAAGGATACGCCGAGGACACACCGGTACGGTACTGACACGCGGACACGATACGGACACACTACGGATACTCCGATTTTTCCAAATTTTTTATTAATTTTTTTTGAAAAATAAAAGAACGTTTTCGACTATTGCAAAGAAGTCCACAACGACTTTATCACCACGAACGCGCAAAATAATCCCGAGATAGATTTTCGAACAAGGGAGAAACAATCCAATCGATACGAAGTAGGATTTGAAAGTAAGACAACCCGCAAGGGATGGTCACACAACAACCGTACCACCCAAATCACACCAAACGACCACAACGCCACCAAAAGAAGAACCGAACAGTCAAAATCTCACAAACCAACCCGCACACACCTAGTGTGGTACCAAAATGACTAAGAAGTTTGATTTGAGATATGCTGGTCAGTCACCTTCTCAAAACAATCTTTCATGTTCATTCCTACACCATATGACACGGACTACGCACACCGGTCACGCCAAAACATTACCACAAACCAAGTCGGTACAGTCGACTTCAAAGAAACACACACATTCTATCCCAACACTCGCAACACAACTGTACAACGCAAAAGTGACTTCATCTCACTGATTACACTAACCACAAACCAATCCCACAACACACTCTCAAACAAGTTCCAAAGAGAGGCAACATCGCAGAACAGAAGTGTCCAAATGCAAACGGACACGGCGCCAACGGATACGACAACAATTTGGATTCGCACAAAGACACGGCGAACAAGAACGAACGCACAAGGCAACCCGCAAGACAAGAGGGCACGAAACAAAGATACGATTTTTGAAAACAAGCACTACGAAGTAGATGATTCTACACACATAAGATGAACAACGCATTACCACTCCAACAAGCGTCACAACGAGAACCGCGAGGAGTCAATCGCACATGACCCCGAATCAAGGAATCCTAGTAACGACAAGGATAAGGCACGAGTGCACACGACAACACTTCCAACAATGATGGTAGAAACGATCGATCAAGCACATTGATCCAAGAGAGTAGAAGGGACAATGAACAACTAAGGAACGATGTCCACTCACCCGCAAGGGTTGAACAAGGAGGAATTTGACAAGCCAAAAGAAACACACTGTCTACGACACACCACCACCAAGACGAAGCCAAAAGGATTTCCCAAACATAACTCACCTCCTACAACCTTATGCCCAAATGAGAAAGCACACTCTACTCTCGTCTTCACATCCCAAGCAAACATACGACACCTCAAGCCAAAACTAAATCATCCCAAAATAAGTCTAACTCCCAGACTACTCAACAAACCCAATGAACCAACCAAAACAATTTTAGCACAAAGCCATCTCCCAAGTCATTCTATAACTCAATTAGCCAAAATGCAACTGCGACCACAAGGCACTAGGTACAACGCAAATCCCTATGAGACCTCAAACCGCAAGTCAAGATCAACTCTCGCTTCAAACAAATGCAAAGTACTGTTATCACTAACCACTTGGTACTATTCCATAAGAGAACCTACTAATCAAAGGACACTTCATATCCCAAGTGAATCACGCATAACCTCCATCAAGACAAGACCTTATCACATCAAGATATCCTCACTTCCCAAGGAGTTACAATCACTAGACCACCAAGTGCTAACGCCTCAAGAAGCAACCACGAATCTCAATCGCACAAGCAAGATTATTCTAAGGTTCCACAACTCACACAAGGAACTATACGCATCAGGGAGACCCAATCAATTCCCAAGGGAAAATAACCATCAATCGCAAGGCTAACAAGCAAGAGGCCTAACGCGCAACGAGAAAAGGAGTCAAAACTTAACCACCGGGAAGGGAATCGACATCAACGGTACAAACGACAAGTTCTAGATACCAACGCCAAGAGGAACGATCCACTTCTACAAAGAATATCGCACAAGGAGTTCATCCAGGATCACAAGAGAGAGAATTTAAGAAATGGTTAACTAATCGTAAACAGATTCATCATCCTTACTAGAAGAGCAAACAAGAATCAATCAACTGATTGCCGCAAAGTTCCACCATTTGCCAATAAGAAGTAGGCTCAAAAGCCACGACAACGACAACACGACTCCGCTTCTTACGAAGGAATAGGCTCGACAAGCCACAACTACAACCACCAACGATCGATATCGAGGAACAAGAGGCTAAATCACCACTAGAATTAACGAAGAAACTCGTTCACAATCGAAAAACCAAGAACTAGAGATAGTTCACCGTGATAGAATATGTGACAACACTATCGACAAAAGAATACAACAGGAACACGCAAGTCCAATATCGACAAGATCCTCTAACAAGTGCCAAAACAGGCTCAAAAGTCAACTCAACAGAGACAGGATTTTATTCAA
>NMUG010012351.1:0-10386 GCA_002855965.1 Monotropa hypopitys
CAAATGTAAGCAAGTTTTATGTTAAGCGATTGTTGTATTAAAGTTTCATTTGAAAGAAAAAGGATTGTAAATGTTTTACTTCCGCATGTGTGTATAAAAAGGATATGTTGTACTTCTTTTACTCACGGCCCCTTTTTGTGGAAATGGTATATGCAAAAAGTATTTATGTAATTCTATTATTCAAAAAAAAAATATGGCTTGAAAATCCGGGGCGTGACATAACTATTTTGTCTTTTCTTATTTTGTGTTAACCCGACGTGTTTATGGTTTACCTTGTTTCCCGTTTGGGCCTAATTTTTCTACTGGCCCAAGATTGTACTTAGGTTTTTTTCCTCTTTTAGTTTTTCTTGGCCGCCCTATAAATAGGGGCAGATGTACTAAAAAAGAGGTTGTTGAATGATAAAGAAAGTTGTGTCAAGCTGTTGCTTGTTCATACCCCCATTCCCCTTCGGTATTCACGCTGTGAATCAACGATTGTGTTTGAAGCCATTCGTCTGGGTATTCTGTGAGAATCAACAGATCAGCGAGCTTTGATTCTGGTATTGGCTTGCCAATTAACAGACATCGAGAAGAGGATTACACCGGCAATTTTCGGATTCACCGACAGCATCCTATCTATCGGATCATTCCCCTATTTTGTTTATCATTTCCGCTACGTACGAGGATGAGGCTGCAACGCGAGTCAGATCGCGCTGCATCAGATTGGTAGGATATTATCGCAGGTTTATTCAGGATTTTTCTTCGATTGCACTACCAATGACCAAGCTGATTCGAAAAGCGGTAAAATTTTTGCGGACTGATGAATGTGAGAATAGTTTTTAAATTCTAAAATAGAGGTTAGTGACTGTGATTTACAGTGATGCATCTGTACAAGGATTGGATTGTGTTCTGATGCAGAAGGGTAATATTATTGCGTATGCATCCAGACAGTTGAAGCCACGTGAGCTAAATTATCCGATTCATGATCTAGAGTTGGCTGGGATTGTTTTTGCTTTGAAGTTATGGCATCATTATCTATATAGGTCAACTTGCGAGTTGTATACAGACCATCAGAGTTTGAAGTATCTTTTTACCTAGAAAAATTTGAATCTGAGGCAGCAAAGATGGATCGAGCGGATATCTGATTATGATTGCAATATTCACTACTATCCGGGGAGGGCTAACATTATTGCTGATGCTTTGAGTCGGAAAACTATGGGTAGCGTATCTTGTTTATCTTGCGCTAGAGTGGAGAACTTCTTTGCAATTCAGAAGACACGTGTTCTATTGTTATTATCTGATGTTGAAGTTCTTTTGGCTCGATTCTGTATTCGACCATTATATATTAATTGCATCCGTGATGGGCAATCTCGAGATGATTCTTTATTTTTATTGAGGCAATGGGTCGAGAAGGGAGAGTTATCTGATTTCCATATCCAAGAATATGGTATTCTTGTATTTGGTGACAGACTGTGTGTCCCGAATGATGACATTCTGAAGCAGGAAATTCTGGACGAACCACATGGATCTTCTTATGATATGCATCCGGGTAACACAAAGTTATATCAAAATTTATGACAGAATTTTTGGTCAAAGGGAATGAAAAGGACAGTTGCTAAATTTGTCTCCAAATGTGTTACATGTCAGCGAGTAAAGATTGAACATCAGAGATCGACATGATTGTTACAGAATTTGCCGATAAGGTAACCGGTTACCCAATGATGAGGGTAACATGATTTTGGTCAGAGATCGACATGATCTTCTTATGACATGATTGTTACATGATTTTGGTCAGAGGGTTGGGTAACCGGTTACCCAATGATGAGGGTAACCAGTAGCGCATGGTTAATTGAGGGCAAGAATGTCCTTTAGGCTGATTGGTGGGTTTTGTAGTTTTGTGATTTACGTTTTTTGAAGAGTTCAGCACCGTTTCATTATTTCATGTATTCATCACAGTAGAGAGAGAGAGAGAGAAGAAAGAAAAGAAGAAGTGGGTTTCGTAAATTGGTAATTGAAGGAATTGGCCATGAAGAAAGAGGTAGGACCTAAATCTCTTGATTATGATTTCATATCTCTGTATATTTTTAATAATAGATTGGATGATTTCATGAGTTCTTCTCGGATTTGTGATTTATAATCAAGGTTCCTCACAAATTTGATTTTATATCAATTAAGGAAGTGGGTTGTTAATTTTTATATATTGATTCAATAAAACGTATGTAACATGTTCTATAACCATTAGATCATAGCTACTTTGTATCTACAGTAGTTGTTTTGAGTGTATTCTGGCTGTACGAAAATTTTCTTTTGTGAAGTTATAATGAAAATGGAGAAGATGAATAGTACAATTATTTCTGAGATTTGCATTCAGTAAATGTGTAACCGGTTACGCGTTTCTGAGCATGACCAGTAGCGCATGGCTTGTTTTTGGGCAACTGGTAGCGGGGATTTTTGCGCAACCGGTAGCGCACGGTTTGGTTTTGGGTAACCGGTAGTGGCAAAATGAGAGCAACCAGTTACAAGAATTTGACTGTTTTTTAGCAGTTTGTTTGAAACTCTGAAATTAAGGTTTAAATATTATAGAAATCAGTAAAATGTGAAAAAATAATAAAAATAAAGTAATGTGTGTTATTAAATGCAAATTTATTTACTTTTTTTGCATTTATTTATTGATCAAGCTTATTATTTATTGTTAATAATTTTAGCATGGACAGTTGAGGAGGCAAGAAACATTGAGACTCCAAAGAAGTAGTGCAGCTGGTACTTTGTTCTACATGCACTGTGAATATGTAGGAACGTACTTTTGTTTATGCTTTTATATTCATACTTGTAAATGCATGTGCATGTGAGATGGGGAAAGAGGCCGACACGCCAAGAGTACGACGTGCTTTGATTGTCATCAAAGGATGAATCTGATGTCTCTGTGTGTGCGTGCATGTTTATAGTATTTAATGTTTTAGCATAAATTATTGTACTTCTAACATACTCCTGCATTTTCATAATCATGATGGATGTATGTTGTAATACCTGTACTTATTTTTAATTAATTTAATTAGATTTATTATTATTATTGAAAGAAATAAGGAGAGGAAATAATAGTGTAGAGGAGTATTAAGTATTTAATAAATGATTTAAAAAGATGTCATTTAATAAATAGATATATATGTTAATGTAAGGATGGCATACAAGGGTGGTTAATGGGTATTATAGAGGGCAACATGGTCTTTAATATAAAAAATCTGATTAGGGTTTTATAATTAACCTAATCTTGATTAGGTTAGAAAGGTTATGCTTATGGTGGCTAGGAGAGGGAGAGAAAGGTGGAGAAGATCAAGATGATGATAAAATCCTAGAGAGTTCTTTCAACCCTCAATCAACCATCAAGTAAGTATCATCATACTCAAATTTCGTAATCAAATCTTTTATATCGAAGTCTAGATCGAGGTTTTTCATATTTTTCGGATTTTGGTATTCTTGGAGTTTTAGCCCTTGTTTGAGTGATCTTGGGATGTTTAGAGATCATAAAAATGAAGTATGTTGGGCCTATAATGATGAGGAAGGCTTAGGGATATGTGGTTTTACGATTCTTAGAGTTTTAGATCGAGTTGGGGGAGGTTTGGTGAAGTGGTGTTCATCAAATCGCCATTAAAATACATTCTGCTGTTCTGTGTACGGACCGGTATGCACACCGGTATACCGGCCGGTATACCCGGTGGCATACCGGGTGGCATACCGGCCTTTGTAATTTTTCCTAGTAAGTATTGATCCTTCATTAATGTGCAGATTTGGCCTAACTGGCATGTCGGGCGGTATACCGGTTTATGTTCAAAATAGGCAGTAGGTTATGCCTTACAAAAGTTCGAAAAATTTACTCTAACTGACAATCCGGTCGGCATGCTGGGCGTTGTACCGGACCCATGCCGGTCTCGTACCGGTCAGTGAAAAATGAAGGGTTTTGTTGAGGTTTGTTTTGGGTCTTGAGGTATTTCACTATTGGACTTGTTTAGGATGTGTTTGGAGGATTTAGTGAACCATTGGAAGTATTTTGGGTTTCATTGAAGTGAGGCATTGATGCCTTAGTCTTTTGGAGGTTATGACTTGTCTTTGAGTATTCTAAGTGTTGGATTTGACTTTAGGGACCTTGAGGTGTCTAGGTCCATGTTGATGTTTAATTTCAATTATAATTGATACTAGTATATTATGTGGATCTTAATCCACTTGTGTTCGTGCCAGGTAATCGTCTTCTCTTCCAGGACTTGTGGAGGAGGTTGTTTGGCTCTTCGCTGGTAACTAGTGAGTTTGTGTTAGATCTAAAATTTATTTACTCATATGCGAACAGTTTTACATGTTTAAATGAGAATACCTGAATCAAATGATTTTTCCCATAATCATAAAAAGGATGATGAAGTATGTTAGAAAACTTTGAATGATGAATGTACCTAATTGTACAATATATACGGTAGATGCATAGGTTTTCTTTGTTGGATCACTTGAGTCTATAACGATGTTAAGTACACTAATGCATTGGAAAATTTATAGTTAAGGTGTACGCTCTTTGAATGTTATGCATGTATTAAATCAAGTAAAGAATAATCAGAGTAGCGTAGTGGAAGCATGATAGACCCATGTAGGGTTACTTAATGGTTATGACACTTATGTAAATATGTGATACGCTACTTGTTGGTTGACGGTGGACGGTGTGTGGCCTCTTTAGGTCTTGTTGATTTAATAAGAGATGTTGAGTAGGACTACTAGTGTGTGAGTCCATATGAAGAGGAATTCTGCCCCTAGACCTGGACATACTTATACATATATAGAGAGAGACGATGTTTGGCACTTATGTATGTGCTAAGGTTGCCAGTGTGGGCAAAATGAGTGTTTATGCTCATAAGGTGGCCAGTGTTAGCAGTTGGCATATATTGCTATAGTGCTGGTGTATAGCCTAAGGTGTCCAGTGTTGGCAGTTTGTGGTATTTTTGCCAAGAGGTGTGTGTATAGCCTAAGGTGGCCAGTGTTGGCAGTAGATCATTATGATCATCAGTTATATCCAGATGGACTAGCCTTCGAGTATTTGGTGTTTTTGTTCTACAGATGGTGGATGTTGATGAACGATGTTTTAGCCAGATGGGCTAGCCTTCGGACAGGAATAAATGAAAGTACATTATATGTTGATGAAAGATGTTTAGCCAGGTGGGCTAGCCTTCGGGCGGAAATAAATTAAAGCATATTATTGGATGTGTGTGTGTTCACCCTAGAGTTACAAAGTGGAGAAAATCATATTATATTATTGGGTGTGTGTGTGTTCACCCTAGAGTTATAAAGTATATCTATTCCTTATAGGTAGGAATGAAATCGGTTTGGTTCGGTCCGGTTTTTCAAATTTTTCCCCACCAAACCGAAATTTTCGGTTTCAGTCTACACAAAACCAAAACCTGACCATTTCCCGGTTTGGTTTTCCTAATTTCAAATCGGTTTTTCGGTTTTTTGGTTTTTTCGGTTTGGGATGAATTTAAAATTTAATTTTTTTAAAATTTGATTATTTTCCACAATTTTACAATTTCCACAATTTCGAATTTTATTTTATAGTTTAAACCAAAACCGGACAGTTTTTTATTAAAAATAGTTTTTGAAAATAGTTTTTTGTTAGTAAAAAAGTTATTAAAATCAATTTTTTTATAAAAAACAGTTAAAAAGAGAGTTTGGAAAACACTTAAAACTGTTTTCAATTTTGTTAAAAAAAGAAGTTCAATTTTTGTGAAAGAAAGTTTCGAAAACAGATTTCAAAACAATTAAAAAATAGTTTTTAAAACACCTAAAACTATTTTTGGAAAAAAACTGAAATTTGTTTCCATAACGGTTCGGTTCGGTCTGAACCGGTTTCTTTTAAACCAAAACCGAAACCAAACCGAAACATAATCGGTTTTGTAAACGAAAACCGAACCAAACCGTTTCGTTCGAAAACAAACCGAACCGATTTTTCGGCCGGTTTTTTTCGGCCAGTTCGGTTTTCTCGGTTTTTCTTTCACCCCTACTTATAAGAATGCAAGAACGAAATTATATGACTTCACACGTGTTATACATTGGTCAGTGTAGAGTTGAAGTATGTGGTAGATAGATGATTATCGTTAGTAATAATCATGATTTTGTGCACATAAAAATAGTAATACTGCTTTAAATACATATCTTGGAAAGAAATGAATATTTCATTGAAGATGGCACTTGAGGTAAAATATTCTACATGAATCCTTAGACATTAGTGACTAGTTGTAGAGGGATTTTCACATCCTTCGTACGTTGACTGTTGCTTGGACACACTTACTTGGTAGACGTTATGTAGGATGGACAGTACCTTGGAGTTGTCCCCCTCCTTGGGCATAGACTTGGAATAATAAGAAAAGTATGATTATTTTAGTTCTCATTGAATCGAGAAGTGAAATCTGATAGATGAAATAAATATGAAAGAATGTAAGTTTTGGAAGAAGTATAAATGCAAGAAAAGATGAACTCAATGCTTATATTAGCCTACTTTATGCTTTCAATTCAAGTTATTCAATTACGTTAATTCATATCTTGTTAGTCATATGTTTAGATATCATATCTAACAAACTCTGGATTTCCTTGCTTGTGTCTTTCTCTTCTTCTTTTCTTTGGGCTTGGAAATCCAGGACTTGGAGGCTTGAGGATTGGTCCACTACAGGCAGGCTTGGAGCAGTGTTAGTATTTTCAGAGGACTTGGCAGTTTTAGCAGGTGGTTGTGCTGGCTAGTTTTGTAGCCTTTGTATTAGTTAGTTGAGCAGTTTTATTAGATTATTTCAATTGTAGTAGCTGTTCTACTTTTCAGGCGGTGTTGCCTTATTTCCTGGTTGAGGCTAGTAGATGTTACAATTATTCTGTTTTGGGGATTGTGAGATTTAGTCTTCCGCTGTACTAGAAGTTGTATGTTGATGTCTTGTGGAGTGATGTTTTACCTTGAAGTTGTAAGGCATTTTATTATTATTATATTGTGGTGAAGGTATCTTTTGAGGTTTTTAATTATCAGGACTTGGGTTTTTATTTGGAGGTCTTCTTCGTAACGTAGTCATCCATTAATTATTTAAATTTAAATGATTATTTGGGATGGGTCATTATAGCTTGGTATCAGAGCTTTGGTTGTGAGATTCTGGAGTTGAGTGTTGAGAGATGTTGGATTTGAGGTTGTAAATATTGTACATGGACAATGATTGGAGTAGTATTCTTCTTTGATGTGTTTGTTATCATAAGAATGTGTCAATTTTGGTGATAGATAGTAGTGGACCCTAGGGTGGGTAAGTATTTAAGGATTGTGTTTAACAGAGTTGATGACTTGAGGTCATAGAATTTTGTATGTATTGGAGGTGTAATGAGTCAAGCTTTGGTCTTGTCATCGCTAATGCTTATTTTTCTAATAGTTGTGTTGATTTTATTATTGATAAAATTATCATAGCAGGTTTGCTAGTATGGATCAGAATCATCCTGTAGGCGCGTCTCCTAATGCACCGGGTTTTGGTGAGGGAAATCACCCAACTTTGGAGGGTATGAATCAGTTAATGGCAGTGGTGGCTCCGTTAGCGGAGAATCAGTTAGAATTTCAGTAGTGGTGCATGGCTCAGTCAGTTGGTAGAGATCCAGGTATGGATTTGATAGCAAAATTTAAGAAGTTATATTCTATAGAGTTTGAGGGTTCAATAGTGCCTTGTGAGGCTGAGCATTGGTTAAAAGAAATTGGCAGAGTTTTTGAGGTTATGAGAGTGTCAAATGAAGAAAAGGTGAGGTTGGAAACATTTAGTTTAAAGGGCGAGGCCTTGTATTGTTGGAAGGCAATGAAGCGTCAGTTATCGGCTCCCTTGACATGAGTGCTTTCTGTGGTACCTAGGGTAATCACTTGGGAGATGTTTGTGGGAAGTTTCAATGAACACTATTGTCCGAAAAGTTATAAGATGGAGCAGGAGATAGTATTTACCTACTTGAGGCAGGATGAGATGAGTGTGGTGTAGTATGAGGCAAAATTTGTAGCTTTATCTAGATATGCGGTGAAGATGGTTGATACAGATGAGAAAAAGTGTGAGAGGTTTAGAAGTGGGTTGGAACCCAAGATTGTATCTAAGTTGATTTCCTTTAGAGAAAGAGATTATGCTGATTTAGTGGACAAGGCTATAAGAATTGAGAAGTATAATGTCAAAATGGTTGAGCATTGGCATAGTCAAACGAGGAGTAGAATGGAGTTTTCTCGTTCAAAGCAATTGGGTGTTGTTAGTATGAATCATAAGAATGAGGGCTTCTCGATGGCAAATTCTAAAGGGATAAATGATCAGTGTGATGATAAGGAATTGGGTCGAAATGTGAGACCACGGAATTGTACAAATGATTATGATTCTTCTAAGAGGTGTTTCAATTGTAGAGCTTTGGGGTATAGAATGAGAGAGTGCATTGCTAAGGGCAAAGGTTTTAAATGTTTTCGATGTAACAAATTTGGACACAAGGCAGTTCAGTGTCCGCGGAATCATAATGAGTTACAAATGGCATCGGTGAATCAAATGGTGGATAAGTACCATGTAGGCAAGGGGAATTTGGTGTGCTTCGAGTGTAAGGAAGTTGGTCATATAAATTCTAAGTGTCCTAAATTGTCAGTGATGGTTGAGGAAGCAGTGGGTGGTATTCTATTCAAGAGCAGGAAAGGAAAAAGTGTCACAGAAGCTCCATAATTGCGGGTTACTTCAACCTCACATGGAGTGCATGACACACCATAGATGTGGCAGATACCTTGTTGTACTTTCTTGATTTTTATTGCATATAGATCTATAGGTGATAAATAGATCTTGAGTATGTTAAATTATATGAAATCATGCAATGCACTGCATTTGAAAACACTTTCTTATTGAAGAGCTTGAACCAAAAATTTTGTATCAAGAATCCTTATATGTAGAGGGGAAACAAGAAAGTTTTATGTAGAAAACTAATGGAATGGAACCTTGATAGAATGAACCCTTGTGTGGCTTACCATATTATGAATATTATGATGATGATTGGGTTGAGCACTTTTGTAGAAGTAACGATGTATGAACAAAATGAAACACTTGTGAAGAATATTATCTAATGGCAAGTAGAAGTTGTATGTTGAGTGTGTAGATTCCTTTCACAAGTAGCTTATCATTATACAGTTGTGATAATTTGATTAATATTCGATGATTGTAACTATTTGATTATATGTACTTGTCGTTACTCTCCCGGGGTTGTATGATGATAGCTTTGTCAGGCTTGGTTGTGTATATGCTTTGTTGCTACAATTTTACTCGTGATATTTTATCACATATCCACGATAATGTGTTAATTGGTTGCTATAAAATGATGGTGATGATAACGGTGCTTAGTTTCTTCTTTACTTAGTAAACATTACAAGCATGACCCATATATCCATATTGATAATTATGATGATAAAAATGTGCAATGATTATTGATGTTAGCACACATATGCATATTTTTATGCCTTACGATGATACGATGATGAAATACTAGGGCTTGACTTATTCGCACTTGGCTAGTGGAGTTGATTGTGTCCTCCTTAACACTAATGTGATAATGATAAGTGAAAGTTTCCTACACATTAAAAGATACATGTTGAATACACATATGTGTTGTGTAGATGGAATCAATGTTGATGTCCATATTATAAGTTGTTGAAAGATTATAAATAGGTAAATTTGATTACGTATTGTAATTTTCTTAAGAGCATGGTGTTGTGTATGAAGGTTATGATGAAGGTTCAAGTATAAACTTGAGAATATATTATTATATTGGTGTGATTAGCATTGCGATAAGAATTGATTTTGGGCATGGTTTATGCCATATTAGATTACATTGTTAGATAGTGAGACTAATTGTAAATCTTATGCATATATTTATATATTGCATGTATTTTAAAATGAGGTGAGGTTGTATCCTCTAGTTGGTTGTATGCTTTTGATGACGATATTTTGGGATAATTGTGTGTAACCGAAACAATTACCACGAAATCTAATTTGAAGGACGCCTAGCTAACCTCCCTTCAAATTAGAAGTCTTGGGAAATTGAATTGGAATACATGATTTTCTTTTGAATGTCGAAATCGAGAGTTGGAGTAGTGTGTTGAAAATGTTTTAGCAGTGTTATACTTATGAGTATTTGGTTATTGGTATGTGCATTGTTAGATGATGTGTCGCGTATATCAATTTCGAGGACGAAATTTTCTAAGTGGAGAAGAGTTATAATACCCGTAATTATTTTAATTAATTTAATTAGATTTATTATTATTATTGAAAGAAATAATGAGAGGAAATAATGGTGTAGAGGAGTATTAAGTATTTAATAAATGATTTTTATATTATAAAAAGATGTCATTTAATAAAGAGATAT
>NMUG010012352.1:0-10386 GCA_002855965.1 Monotropa hypopitys
GTTCATGGAATAAGCGTAGGGTGTCGTCGTCGTCGTCGTTATCAGTTGTTGGTCCAGGAAGAAATGGAGAAGAGGAAGAACGTAGGGTGTGGAAAATGGGACCTAATCGATTAAAATCTCTTGAGGGCAGATTTGGAAACGGAAATGTAATGGACCAAAACTTAAATAAGTCTCTTGGACGGGACCGGCCCATAAGAACCCCTAAAATTTTTGGACTGATTGACTTTTGTACCGGTACACGGTACACGTACCGGTTCGCAAAATAAAAATCCTAATAGAACATTTTTGTACGGGTACCCAAAAAAATTGTACCGGTTCGGAAAGTAAAAAATGGAACATAACATTTTTGTACCGGTACTCACAAAAATTGTACCGGTTCGCAAAACCAAAAATTCAAAAAAAAACAATTTTGTACTGGTACGCACAAAAATTGTACCAGTTCACTAAATAAAAAATCCAAACAGAATGTTTTTGTACCGGTACACTAAAAAATGTACCGGTACACTAATTAAAAATAACCGCTGAACACAATCTTCGTGTTCATCGTGTTCCTCCAACCAAAATATAACTGCTTTGTGAATCATCGTTGCTGAATCCATTAAAAAAAACAACCCAACTGTCGATTTCACAAACCCATGAACGAGAAAGGAAACCCAGTAATTAAAAAAAATTCCACTGCCCAGACGATTATGGATATGGGTGCAGAGAGACTGAGTGGTAAACAAAATTAGAGATACAACAAACAGAGGGTCTATATGGTTGTTACTGAACGGACCCAAGTGAAGAAATTAATGAATTTGAAAATAATCATCAGAATTCCAGAGAACTAAAAAGAAAATTGTTCTGAACAAAAATTGGTTCTGAAATGAATTCAAAAACCCAAGATCTGAAAAGTTTTCGTAAAAAAAACAATGAAATCTCCTCCCAAATTCCAAAACGATTTTGGCCTAAGTAGCTCTGATATCACTTGATGGAAACTTTACGAATTCGGAAATCGAATTCGATCCAAGAACTAACTTACGCAAATCGTTTGGAGATTAAGAATGCATGGCGGAAGTGTACCTGAATCCATAGTAATCGATTTCTTGATCCGGGTTACGAGAGTCTTCTCGTTGATCCGATCTTGAGAGAATGTAAAACTGAATGACGTTACGTTCAACAAGAAAGCATAACTCTTTATATAGCCAAATAGGTGTCTTAATATCAATTAACCATCAAATTGATATTAGACCCCTGGGTTTCTACACATTTACAAAATAACCACATACTAAATATAAGACGTGGCCTATTAAGATTAAAGTAGATCACTACAATTAGGTCTCTTAAATTTTATAATAATGATAATATGTGATTAATTACCACAATACATGTATGTCTACATGCCCGAATGCATACGAATAATATATTGTACACATGAATTAAATTCATATTTTAAAAGGAGGTTGTGAAAGAAACGAGGCTTCATCTATGAGCACGCCTTGTTCCTCCCCATAAGACCAAAACAGATATAAATATCCACCGTTTTCTGATACCATAGAACTCCACAAAAATGCTCACCAAATACCCAAGAATCGGGCAAAACCAATTCAGTCTGTGCCCGCATAGAGGCTTTTGGGATCAAAAATTGACTACAGGGGCAGCAGTTTTAAGTCTTAAGGTGACAAACGTGATGAGTAATTTATTAGTGTTTAACACAGCATTTAATCATTACTATAAAATATCTATTATACATTTCACAACGGTCTATGTCACCGTCTCCTTCTTTGTCCCAGTCATATAAAAAATGCCACAGCCGTCAACTCATATTTCTTTCCCAGTCAGCCGCCACCTCACACTTCTTTCCCAGCCAGCCGCCACCTCACACTCCTTTCACACATCACGAATACACCACGTGCCCGGGTGCGGCCCCACGTATGGGGCCCACACGGGCCGCAAAAAAAGTACCAACGGCATGGGCCACCACTAGTCTATTATACCAAACACAAGGGTGTAGACTCCACACATTTCTCACACATATTTTTACATATATTTTCACACATATTTTTATACATATTTTCATACATTCTTTAAAAATAAAAAAACAGTAATTTAAAAATATAAAATAGTTAAATTGTGTAAAACGTTTTAAAAAATTTAAACATAAAAAACAGTATTTTTAGTTTTTTACAAAAATTATATTGATTCTATTTTTTCTTTAACTACATAAATGTTTGATTTTTGTAGTTGAATTTAAATAGGTAAAAAATTTAAATTGTTTTACTCAAATTTGATTTTTTTTAATTTTTTACAAAATTTTCTATACCGAAAACATGATCGAGTGTCGTCACTCATTATGAGTGCCGAATGCACTCCAAAGTGCCGAATGCACTACTAACACCAGAACTTTTATCCTATCTGACGCGACGGAAACACGGAGAGAATTGTTAGCGTACGATTTTAAACGGTCAATCCCGGAATCGGGATCAAACTATTGCGCACAAGAGAGATAGAGAGAGAAAAATATGAGAGGGAGAGAGAGGTAGGAGAGGGAGAGAGAAGGAGAGAGAAGAGGAAGAGATGTGTGTGTGTGAGAGAGAGAAAATCTCAAAGAGAAAGTATATTTCATTCAATAATAATCAATCATCCTCCCAATCTCCATATATATGAAGAGATATAGGAAATACATAACTTTGGAAAGAAAATCGTCCAAAAAAGAAAAGAAAACATTAAAATTGGAATTCCTGCTTAACTATTTAAAAGTCCTGCCAGCGTGGTTATTGATAATCATGTAGATCTGGTTATCGATAACCAGTAATACTTGGTGGCCACGCATGTTGGGTTATCGATAACCATGAGAACAGTTTATCGATAACCAGTTTCTCGGGATTTTAGCTAGACTACTAGGGAGGTTGGGTTATCGATAACCATGCAAAGTGGGTTATCGATAACCATCTTCTCGAGAATTTTGGCTGGACTACTGGGGAGACTGGGTTATCGATAACCATGCAAGGTGGGTTATCGATAACCAGTCTCTCGGGATTTAGGCCTGGAAAACTTTTGGTCTAGTCGGCTTTGCTAGTTTTGCTTGGTCTATCTGTCGTAGGAAATCCACGACCACTTGTTCTGCATCAGTCCCCCCCCTTCTTCGAAAGAACTCGACCCCGAGTTTAAGTCTGGATAGAGAGGTTCTTCGGCGTGATAATCAAACATATCTGCGACGTTGAAAACCTTGGAAATCTTCATAGAGTCTGGCAAATCAATAACATAGGCATTATCTCCAATCTTCTTTGATATTTTGTAAGGGCCATATTTCCTCAATTAAAGCTTTCGATAAGTGGCAACAGGAAAGCGTTCTTTTCGCAACAAAACCATAACCATGCCACCTTCTTTGAATACCTTCGGACGCCGATGCTTGTCACTAGCTGCTTTGTTTTTTGCATTAGTTTCTTCCAACTTTTGTCTAACTTGTTCCTGCACCTCCATTGCTTGTTTTGCCATGTTTTCTGTCGCCATACTAGCATCGGGGCCTTTGAAAGGAATCAGATCTAAGACATCATTGGGAGGCTTCACATATACCAAAGAGAATGGGGATTGACCGGTAGCGCTGTGAATGGCACTATTGAAAGCAAACTCGGTCTGTGGCAATGCATAGTCCCACTGCTTCGGCTTGTCTCCACAAATGCTCCTAATCAAATTACCCAAGCTGCGATTGGTCACCTCCGTTTGGCCGCCAGTCTGCGGATGAGTGGTTAGAACTCCGTTTGAGGGAAGTACCGAACATCCTCCATAAAGTAACCCAGAAGTGGCTAAGAAATTTCATGTCTCGATCAAAAGTGATGGTCTTTGGGACCCCGTGTAGTCGAATGACTTCACGAAAGAATAATCGAGCAACATGAGAGGCATTGGAAGTCTTGCGGCAAGCAATAAAGTAAACCATCTTGGAGAAACGATCCACCACAACAAATATAGAATCGACCCTGCGTTGGGTTCGAGGCAAACCCAATACAAAATCCATAGACAGATCTTCCCAAATGTTATTGGACACAGGTAGAGGAGTATACAGACCTGTATTCTGCACTTGTCCCTTGGAAGTCTAGCAAATATAGCATCGTCGAACAAAATTTTCAGCATCACTCTTCAACTGTGGCCAGTAATAACGTTCTTCCAAGCTGGCAATGGTTTTATCTCGCCCAACATGTCCACCTAACCCTCCACCATATAGGTCTCGAATTAAATTTTCCCGTAATGAAGTTTGGGGAATACAAAGGCGATTGCCTTTAAAAAGAAAACCATCATAAATACAAAAATCGGTGAGAGGGCGGTCATTAACGCAAGATTCCCATATATCTTTAAAATCTTCATCATCAGAATAAAGGTCCTTTAGAAAATTAAAACTCACGATCTCATGGGCCAAAGTCACCAATAAATTAGCACGACGGCTCAATGCATCTTCAACACGGTTTGTGGCCCCTGATTTGTGTTGCATGATAAATGAAAACTTCTGGAGGAAGGTAGTCCATCGGATATGCATGTTGTCCAACTTCTTTTGGCTATTGATGAATTTCAGGGCTTGATGATCTGTGTAAAGCACGAACTCCCTTTGAATAAGGTAGTGCTCCCAATGCTTAAGGGCACGAACAACAACATAAAATTTCTGATCATAAGTACTCCACTTTTGTCGTGCTTCACTTAGCTTTTCACTAAAGAATGCCACGGGCTTCTTCTCTTGGGATAGAACAGCTTCAATGCCAACACCACTGGCATCATATTCAACTTCAAAGATTTTGTCGAATCTAAGCAAAGATAGTACTGGAGTGGTGCATAGCTTTTCTTTGATCACGGAAAAACTAGTTTCTGCCGCCTCTCCCCATAAAAATCTTCCTTTCTTTAGGCATTCCGTGATTGGCGCAACAATGATACTGAAGTTGCGAATGAACCGTCGATAAAAAGTGACCAAGCCATGAAAACTTCGCACTTCAGTAATAGTTTTTGGAGTTGGCCAATTACGAATGGCCTGGATCTTGTCATCATCTACATGGATGCCATCAGAGCTCACCACATAGCCAAGAAACAAGAGGCTACGCGTCAAGAAGTTACACTTCTTGAGTTAGATATAGAGTTTGTTCTCCTACAGGACCACCATAACTTGGCGCACATGCCCAATATGTTCTTCCTTGGTCTTGCTATATATCAAGATGTCATCAAAATAAAAAACAAATTTTCTTGAAAAGGTCGTAGTACCTGATTCATAACTCGCATGAAAGTACTATGAGCGTTAAAAAGGCCAAATGACATGAAAAGCCATTCATAGAGTCCATCTTTGATTTTGAATGCAGTCTTCCATTCATCCTCCGGTCGAATGCGAATCTGATGATAACCGCTTCTCAGATCAATCTTAGAAAACCATTGAGAACCATCCAGCATATCAAGCATATCATCCAAACGTGGAATAGGAAAGCGGTATTTGATAGTGATTTTGTTGATGGCGCGACTATCAACACACATACGCCAAGTGCGATCCTTCTTGGGAGTTAATAAGGCTGGTACACTACATGGGCTAAGGCTCTCCCGAATGTGGCCTTTGTGAAGTAATTCCTCCACCTTCTCCCATAAGATCTCTATTTCTTTGGGACTCATGTGGTAGTGAGGTAAGTTGGGTAGACTTGCTCCAGGTACAAGATCAATC
Organism: Monotropa hypopitys; assembly: GCA_002855965.1. Taxonomy (NCBI): domain Eukaryota; kingdom Viridiplantae; phylum Streptophyta; class Magnoliopsida; order Ericales; family Ericaceae; genus Monotropa; species Monotropa hypopitys. The sequence continues at coordinate 5,666 of NMUG010012352.1, forward strand.
TGATGTTGTATGTCCCTCAACGGTGGTAATTTTGATGGGAGATCCTCCGAAACCAGTTCTTCAAATTCTTCCAATAATGGCTGCATCTCTATGGGAATAGTGATTTCTGTTGGAAGAGACGTGGCTACTTCTTTGACATCCATGGCATAGACTTGTCGTGATTCCTTGTAGTCGGCTAGGAACTCGGTGTCAGAATTGGCAATAGTCAGGAAAGATGAGCCGTCGGATTTGGATGGTTTGGTAGGCACTTTGTGATTTGAAGGTAACATGACAATCCGACGAGATTCTCATTTGAATGAATAAGAGTTGTCACGACCTTTATAAAGAACGTCTACGTCGAAATGCCAAGGTCTTCCCAATAAGACATGGCTAACATCCATATCGACCACATCACAAGTAACAATGGCCGAATAAAATTTGCCAATGGATAAAGGTAGTTTGCAAATTTCGGTTACCTTTACCAAAGGGCCCTTCTGAATCCACCCGATATTGTAAGGAGAGGGATGTGGCTTGGTCGGGAGTTTCAGATAATCAATCAATCGCCTTGCTACAAAATTTTCACAGCTACCACTGTCAACAATTAAATCACACATCTTGTTGATAGAACAACTGGAACGAAAGATGTGTCGTTGGCATATATCCTCCGTGTGGGGTGTGAAGAGAACTCGTTGGACCACACAATTGACACGTGGGCCTTCCTCCTCCGCATACTCAACATATAGATGACAACGGGGCGGGGCGGGTTTTTACATACCCTGACCCGAAAATAGTACTTCCCCCACTACCCCGACCCGAATCCTACCTGGGTAATTCAGGGTCTCCCCCTTACCCTACCCTACCGGGGGTCGGGTTTACCCGCCCCGCCCCGCCCATGTCACCCTTTTTTTGGAAATTTATAATAGGTGCACATTCACATTACATAATTTACTCTTTTAACAGCACATTTAATAAGTGCACAAGCAACCTAATTGCAAAAAATATGTGCACATTCACATTACATAATTTACAACAGGTGCACATTCAAATTATAATTTACATTACAACAACACATTAATAATAGGTGCACATTCACATTACCATTGCACATTAATAATAGGCTCTTTTAACAAAAATCAATCATTCAGAACCTTACACAACACAAGCAACCCAATTGCAAATGCACGACCAACATGAAAACACAGCAGATCAAAAAAGACTTGCAAATGCTCTACAGACTTGCAAAAAAACTTACAGAGGCTCTCAGTTTAGAGTCATACACCACCACACAGCAGAAGCAGATGCTCTACAGACTTGCAAAAAAACTTACAAAAAAAACACAGCAGATTCTCTAAAAACAATGTACTTGTAAAAAATTGACATAAAATAGATACTCTCAAAATACTGCAGATGCTTGCAAAAAAATAAATAATCGAAAAAAAATCACTTACCTACCCCGAGTGTGGTGGCGTACGTTGTGGTGGGAAGGGGTGGTCGACGACTTGGTGGCGGCGTCCGTTGGTGGTGGCGTGGTCTGCGGTTGCTGTGAGAGTGAGAGAGAAAGAGAGACAGATTGCCGATGGAAGGGACGGGTTGGTCGACGACGGAGAGAATTGGTCGCCGACGGTGTGTTAGAGATAGAGGGAAGGGAAGGGGTACGGCGGATCGCGGGAGGAGGGAGGAGGGTTTTCAGTCGGGGGGAGGGAGTATATACGAGTAGGGTTGCAATTCAAGGGAAATGCAAAATGCTAAATGAATCTTTTATAATTATGTAATATATTATTTATAATTATAATATAAATAAAAATATCGGGACGGGTTAGGGTCGGAGGTAGATGAACCTGAACCCGATCGGGTTTTTTACACTAACCCCCGAACCCGACCCTTTACCCGAAATTATGAAGAAAAAAACTTGTCCAATAGGGGCGGGGCGGGTCATAATGTCATCCCTAACTCAACATCACCTTCTTCATTTTCAACCCACTCAACATCCTCCTCATTAGCCTCTTCTTCTTCATCTACCAGATTAAGTTTCCGATCAAGGTACTCATTAGAATGATGGCCCATCTTGCCACATCGAAAGCACTTGCCAACCATAGGATTGGCATAAGGGTTGGTATTTTTGGACGGGGTTGGGGTTGAACTGCTTGATGGGTTGGATTTGGTAACTCCTCCGGGTATGGGTTTTGGGTGAATTTTTTGAGGGATTGGTAGAATGGCTTTTCCCTTATCAAGTGTAGGGATGGGGTTTTCAGTGATGGCTTTGCGATAGGTTGGTCTTTTGTCACGAAGTTCTGCCTTCAAGGCCATATTATGAGCCTCGTCGACAGTCCAAAGGACTTGAAGTCCGATCTGATCCTGGATTGACTGCCTCAATCCACCGTCATAGCGTGCGACTCTTTGCCCTTCAGTTTCTTGCAGATTGTTACGATCTGCTAGTCGGTTGAATTTAGTGTTGTAATCGAAAACAGATACAGATCGGTTACCTTGGCGACAATTCTGATAGGCATGAAAGAGATACTAATCATAATCTGGTGGGAGAAATCGCTCCATCATGAGTTGGTTCATACGACGCCAAGATTGTACCGAATCTTTCCCCTGGCGTCGGCGCTTATTCTGTAACTGGTCCCACCAAACGACGACGACGCTTTTGAGTTTGTAGGCGATCATCTTAACCATCTTAGATTCAGGAACCTCCATCATACTTAGAAAATGCTCGACCTCTAAGATCCAATCAAGAAAATCTTCAATGGAGAGATTACCGCTAAAAGGTGGGAGATCGACCTTTAGGCGATAATCATCGAACCAGTACTGAGGTCATTGACGGTGTCACACTCCGGAAATTTTAATTAATTTCCATGCGTTTTAATAAATCGAGAATCGTTAATCGCATTTGAAATTTCTCGATTTGATTCGTTCTTCAAATCAGAAATCTTTATTCATGGAAGTCGTAGATAATTTGATTACGATTCTAACGCAACTTGAATCGTCTCAATCGGAGTCCGGACGAAGAAGTTGTGGCCAAAATACTCTCGGAAAAATCAGCATTCCTGTTCAGTGGAAAAATAGCCGCGTCGATTGGTACACCACATACCGTCGACCGGTCATGGAATTTCAGAGAGCTTCTCGAGGGAGCTCGACCGGTACACCACATCATGTGTACCGGTCGTGGAGTGTAATTTTGCTGCGTGATTTTATGTTTTGAAGGGCAAACTTGTCCTTTCATGTGGGGTTGTATATATAGGATTTGGCTCGAGTTTGGGGCATTCCAAACCCTATTTTTCCAGACTTATCTCTCTCTCTACCTCCCTCATATCTCCCTCTCACTTCTCTCTTCAATCCCTCTCCATCCATGGAGATTTGGAGCTTACGGCCTCCATTAATGTCGACGGGGACTCCGAGAGCTTCGCATTGACGGTATTAGTTCGCGCATACTCGGTAAGTTTCGTTTGTCTCTCAAACCCTAGCTCCAAATTGAGTTCTCCCGTGTTTAATAATGGTTGTATTGCGTAGGTTGCGGAGAGAGCTTCGCGTTGACGGGTCCGGTTCGTGTTGGGTGTTTTCCGGCGACCTCTCCGGCGACCTCTCCGGCGAGATTCCAGCGACGCTCCGGTGGGTAACTCTTAACTCCTACATTGTGTGCGTGAGTGTGCGCATTTCTACTCGTTGTTCCTTGATTATCCATCGTAAATTCCTTATGCAAAATTGTATCGGTTGTAGTTTGATTTATTAGCTTCGATCATGTGATTGCGTTGTTGTCGTTTAATTGGTTGGTGTCGGGATAGCATAGGGCAATTGTGTTGATATTTGGGATGGTAGTGAGGTGAGAGGAATGACTTATGTGTTGAGAATTACCTTTAGTACGGTATAGGCGCCACGTGTTTGATGAAATGCTCAAATGAGTTTTGAGGTGAAAATTGGGTGTATCGCCCGTGCCGAATTTTAGAGATGAATGTTAGGAACATGTTTGACCTACTTGGATCATTGTAGTATAGTGTGAGCATGAGTTTTGGTGAGATGGGGGATTTTCCCCCTTATTGTCGATTGTGGTGTGAGTTCGAGATAATTGGGATTGGCCGTGGAAATCCTTGGGTTGTGGGCGTTGTGACTTCCTTGGGTGCTAGTGAAGTTGGGGTAATATGGGTGAGAGTCTCCTTGATGTTGTGACGATGGGAAAATGGAAAGCTTGTGTGGACCTTGTCTTAAAGGGATTGTGGAATCATGGAAAACAAGTGGTTCGATCAACAATGAAAGGTACCTAATGAATGTAATGAACATCCAATACAAGGGATGGATCCTACGAGGACCACCCTTAGGCAATCTTCAATCTCTCACTAAAACTCACTAATCGAATAAAGAACTGTGATGTGGTGTTGACTTGGATGGCTTTGCCCAAGTCCTTGTGTTCGTGTTAAGTGGGAGATACGCGTTCCCTTGAAGTCGCGGAACCACTAGATATCATTGACGGGTGATGATCTAGGAATAAGATCCTTTGGCCATAGGTGGAAGATACGAGTTCCCAAGAAGTCTCGGAATATACTGGATACGCTGGCAGGCGGGATCCTGAAACAAATCTTAACATATGTGATTTACTCGCCCTTGTCTAGGGTAGATTGGTGACTCGCTTGTCTAGGAGTCGACCGGAAAAGAATATTGGAATAAAACGATGACCTTGTGATGGTAATGCGGTTGTGCCCCTTGGGTGAATCAAGGTGGAAAAATGATGAAATGTGTAATCTAATATT
>NMUG010012353.1:0-10385 GCA_002855965.1 Monotropa hypopitys
CTTTCTAGAAGAGTTGGTCACTGCCGGCCATCTTGGGGAGTTTATTGACGCAGACAAAACGGCAAATGCTGTGCCGAAGGAAGATCCCAAGCTGGCCCTTCGCATAATCAACGTGATCCATGGGACAGTGGACCACCGGCGAGAAGAGCAGCTCTGGTCTGAGCTCCAGCAAATTGAAGCAAAGGATATCATTGTCGTCCAGCCTATGCCGAAGAAGCCAAAGCCGGACTCAAGGTACTCCATTACTTTCTCTTCTAGAGATTCAGAAAGAGTCCAACACCCCCACGACGACGCGCTAGTCGTCACACTTCAAATTGCCGACTTCCAGGTCAGTCGAGTCCTCGTTGACCTCAGCAGCTCGGCAGATGTTATGTATTATTTCTTGTTCAAGAAAATGGGGTATAAGTCAGAGGACCTACAACCGACCGACGTGCCACTGGTAGGGTTCAACGCTGCATCAGTCTGGCCACTCGGCAAAATCACCATACTAGTGACCATCGGCACGGTCACCACCGAGGTGGAATTTGTGGTAGTTGATGTCCCATCGCCCTACAACGCCATCCTGGGCTGGACCTGGGTCCACAGCATTAAGGAAGTCGCTTCTACATACCACCAGGTCATAAAATTCATTGGCTCAAGAGGCGTTGAGGAGCTTAGGGGAGACCAAGCCTCGGCGAAACAGTGCTACATTGCTACCGTCAAGGGGAAGGTTACCCCTGAGCAAGTCCACTGGGTGGAGGTTCCAGATCAGCAGGTGCTGGAGGACGTCGGTTCAAGTGCCTCGGCAAAATCCATTGAGGACCTTGATACCGTCCCTCTAAGTGCCGAAGATCCGGAGCGCTTTTTTCTTATCGATTCCCAGATGACCGAAGCAGATAAGGCGGCCACCATCAGGTGTCTCAAGCGCAACATTGAAATATTCGCCTGGACGCCATATGAAATGTCGGGCGTAGACCCAGGGTTCATCAGCCATCATCTCAACGTCCGGTCGGAGTGTCGGCCCGTTGTTCAAAAAGCCAGGCGATCGGCAACTGCTCATACCGATGCAGTCATCGAAGAAGTGGACCGTCTGACCGAAGCACAGGCGATCCGAGAGGTACACTACCCTACCTGGTTAGCCAACACGGTGGTGGTCAAGAAGAAGACTGGCAAGTGCAGGGTTTGTGTTGACTACACTAACCTCAATGAAGCTTGCCCTAAAGACAGCTTTCCTGTGCCGAGGATCGATCAGCTGGTCGACGCAACGGCCGGACACGCTAGGATGAGCTTCATGGATGCTTACCAAGGGTACCATCAGATAGCCATGTTCGGCCCAGATCAAGAAAAAACGGCATTCATCACTCCAAGGGGGCTGTTCTGCTATCGGGTGATGCCCTTCAGCCTGAAAAATGCCGGAGCAACGTACCAAAGGATGGTCACAAAAATGTTCAGCTCTCAGCTCGGCGACACAATGGAAGTCTACATAGACGATATGGTCGTCAAAAGCAAGGCCAAAGAGAATCACCTGGACGATCTTCAGAGGGTATTTGACATACTAAAGAAGCACAAGCTCCGGCTCAACGCTTCAAAGTGTGCCTTTGGAGTTGGCTCGGGGAAATTTCTGGGTTATCTTGTCACGCGCCGAGGCATTGAGGCCGATCCCTCTCAGATTTCGGCCATCCATAAAATTGAATAGCCGAGAACCTTGAAGGAAGTGCAGAAGCTTGCAGGAATGGCCGCAGCCTTCAACCGGTTCATCAGCAGATCCTCAGATAAATGTCGACCGTTCTACGAAGTGTTGAAGAAAAACAGCCGAAGGCACTTCCTCTGGACCGATCAGTGTGGGGAGGCCCTCGGCAACCTCAAGGAGTACCTCTCTTCGGTTCCCCTGCTTGCCAAACCAATGCAGGGGGAAGAGTTGTATCTATACCTTGTCGTCACACCACATGCCGTCAGCTCAGCATTGGTTAGGCAAGAGGGGCTGGAACAGCAGCCATTATATTTCTCTAGAAAATCTCTCATCAGCGCCGAGACCAGGTATCGTCCTCTTGAGAAACTTGCATATGCTTTGATTATTGCATCCAGGAAGCTGGCACCTTATTTCCAGGCACACACTATTGTGGTCTTGACCGAGTTCCCACTTCGGGCATTGCTTAAGCGTGCCGATCTCTCTGGCCGACTCACCAAGTGGGCAGTGGAGCTGGCCAACTTCGACATCAAGTTCCAGTCGAAGACAGCTATCAAGGGCCAGATCCTAGCCGACTTCATCGCAGAATTCTCTCCTCGGCCAGAGGATCTTCAGACCGACAAAGTCCATACTGAACAAGCTCTTCCAGAGCCACTGCTAAATCAGGACTCGTGGAAGATGTTCGTCGATGGAGCCTCCAATTGCCGAGGAAACGGAGCCGGAGTTGTCCTTATCTCTCCTGAAGGCATCACACATGAGCATTCCCTCCGGCTCAACTTCAGCGCCTCCAACAACGAGGCAGAGTATGAAGCCCTTCTGGCTGGTCTAAAAGCTGCCGAAGAATTGGGGATTTAGAGCCTCAACGTCTACAGCGACTCTCAGCTCGTGGTCAACCAGGTCAACGGTGACTACGAGTGCCGAGACGAGCGAATGGAAAGGTACATGCAGAAATTCAAAGAAGGAATGAGACTATTCAACCAAATTCAAATTTAGCAGGTCGGTAGGGAACAAAATTCCCACGCCGACGCTCTGGCCGGAATAGCCTCAGCGGCAGAAGTCAGGGAGCAAAGGACGGTCAGCGTAGAAAGCCTGGATATACCAAGTATTAAAGCGCCGAAGCAGCAAGCCGTCCACTTTATCAGCCAGGATCCCAGCTGGATGGACCCAATCATTTCATTTCTGAAGGACGGCTCACTCCCAGAAGACAAGAGGGAGGCCCACCGAATCGTTCACAAGTCGGCACGGTTCTGTCTTGTCCCTCAAGACAAGCTATACAGACGGTCATTCTCTGGACCATACCTCCTTTGTGTGCATCCAACACTGGTGGAAGGAGTGCTGCAGGAGCTCCACGCCGGCAGTTGCGGAGCACATACCGGGGGAAGGTCAATAGCACACCGAGCTATCTCCCAGGGGTACTGGTGGCCGAAGATGATGGAAGACGGAGAGCAGATTGTGAAAAAGTGTGACCCCTGCCAACGGTTCTCCCCAATCATCAGACAGTCTGCCGAAGAGCTTACACCCTTAACTAGTCCTTGGCCCTTCGCTCAGTGGGGCTTGGACATTGTCGGCAAGCTCCCTACGGCACCAGGAGGCTTCAAGTTTCTGATCACAGCAATGGATTACTTCTCCAAATGGGTTGAAGTCGAGTTGTTAGTAACCATTGAAGACAAAGATGTAAAGAGGTTCGCTTGGAAGAATATCGTTTCTCGCTTCGGCATCCCTTACGCCTTCATTTCAGACAATGGCACTCAGTTCGTGGGGGACCTCTTCACTAACTTCTGTGCCGAACACAGAATAAGGTTCTATAACTCCATCCATCATTATCCGCAAGGCAACGGTCAGGCCGAAGCCTCAAACAAAACTATTGGCAGCGGCATCAAGAGAAGACTCCAAGCAGCTAAAGGCAAATGGGCCGAAGAACTTCCCAGTGTTCTTTGGGCCGACCGAACAACACCTCGGTGCTCCACAGGGCAGACACCGTTTTCCCTAGCCTTCGGCATGGAGGCAGTCATTCCAATAGAAGCCGGACTCCCAACTCTCAGAACCGAGGCATTTGATGAAACAACAAATAGTGCAGCAATCGAGAAAGACCTGGATCTGACCGAAGAAAAAAGAGACACGGCTAGGATCAGACTAGCCGCCTACCAGCAAGGAGTAGCCAGAAATTTTGCAAGGACGGTCCGGCCCAGGGCATTTAAGATTGATGATCTCGTTCTAAGGAAAGTGGTGGGGAACAAAAAGAAAAGCTCCGACGGCAAGCTCGGTCCAAATTGGGAAGGGTTGTACAAAGTGACCGGCCATGCCGGGACCGGGGCTTATCGGCTAGAAGACCTGGACGGCACCCCAATTCCAAGGCCGTGGAATGCCACTAACCTGAGATTGTATTACCACTGATTCTGTAAATTTGGCCTTCGGCCCTCAAATCAATGAAAAACTTGACTCTCAACGTACCTGTTTAGGGTTTGCTATCCTTCGCTTCGGCGCTATATCGCTGAAGCAGCTCTTAGTTGCCGTTTATCTACAAAACGCGCATGCAGCTCCTCAGTGGCTTTGCCGAGGAGACTTACAGCTCTTCGGCACCATATTGCCGAAGCAGCTCTTAGTTGTCGTTTATCTACAAAACGCGCATGTAGCTCCTCGGTGGATTTGCCGAGGAAACTTACATCTCTTCAGCGCTATATCACCGAAGCAGCTCTTAGTTGCCGTTTGTCTATAAAACGCGCATGCAGCTCCTCGGTGGCGTTGCCGAGGAGGCTTACATCTCTTCGGCGCTATATCACCGAAGAGCCCCTCAAGAAGTTGGCATTTGTCTGAAAAATGCACAAGGGCTGATACGGTACAGTCCCGAAGCAATCACCAATCAGCAATGCAATCAGAGTACAGCACCAAGCCGAGGGCGAAGCCTTGGTTGACCAAAGCCTTCTCCTCGGCTAGGGGAAGAAGGGTATACCATTCAAATATCCATGCAGACAAGAAATTTGAAGCAAAAACCCAAGTTCATTAAAGTCAAAAAGGACCGGCCACAAGCCGGATCGGCCATGAAAGGAAACAAAAAGTACAAAGAAAGTGCAAGGAAGATCAGGCAGTGGGTGGGGTAGTGCCGACAGCTCCAGCACTGGGCGCCTCGGTTCTAGCAGAGGAACCAGCAACAGTGGCGCTAGTCCCAACAGTCGGGGCTGCAACCCCCGTCGCGGCAGTAGGAGGGGTCGGCGGAGCAGACAGAAGCCAGGCTCTGGCCTTGCAGGACCTCATTGGGGGGATCTCTCCAACGCCCTCTGCACTGTCCTCGGCCCCAGAGGCGACCTTGCAGTTGACCCACCCCTTCTTGAATAGCTTCTCCCTCAACGGGGCCACCTGACTACGGCACTCGGCTGCCGCGTCCTCATACCCCTTGTCGTACTCTTCCTCGGCGACGGCAGCCGCTTTCTTCTCTATCTCCTCCTTCTCCGCCTTCAGCCGGAGGATGTCAGCCTCAAGCTCAGCAAGCCGAACGTTCTTGGCGATCATCTCTGCCACATTAATCTCGACCGTCGCGAGGATCTGTTTGTTCTTCTCCTCCAGCTCGGCGACGACCCCTTTGGCCTCGGCGAGCTTCTCCTCAGCTGCCTTGTCGGCCAGCTTTTGGGCAGCCTGTAGCTGATTGAGGAGGCTTTCCATACCGACGCCAGCATGCATCATCTGCAAAGAAAACAAAATTATCAACACAGATACCGAAGGAAATAGGCTCAACAAATTCAAGGAAGTTGCACTTACCATGACAGCGTAGTACATCATCCTGCGAAAGCAGGACCGGGGGCTCTTGGGGAGGCGTTCCATCTCCCTCGGCAACGAAAAGGCCTGGGCCAGAGCCAGCGCCACGCCGGGACGGTCTTCCAGCAAGTCCCCCACCTCGGGAGTAATGCCCTCATAGGAGAGCGTCGGCACGAACGGGGTGACCACCTTCTGAGAGGAGGCCGCCGTCTCCTGCGCCGCTGGATCCTTGACGGAGCCCTTCTCCGCGGCAGCCGAGGAGTGCTCGGTCGACTGTTCGTCTCCATCGGTCCGGGCCCTCTTCTCCCGGCGAGTTCTCTGCAGCCTCTCGAGAACATCATCAGCACGTCGTTTTGCCGTCATCTCCTTCAAAATAGTCACTATGGGCTCGACGTTCAGACCCTCCGGCTCATCGGCCAGGAATTCCTCTTCAAGGTTAACCTTTTTGGGTCCCATGTCCACCTCCTCGACGGACGGCGAAGCAGGTTGTTCGGCTGGATGTGAAGGAGAGGGCTCGGCTGAGCGCCTAGTGGATGCCTCGGCTGGAATGGGTTGCGGCCGAAGAGTACGGGTGTAGGTTGGGGAGTACTCCAACAAAGTCGGTGCTGAGCGTCTCGCCTCTGGCAGTTTAGAAACGGCCCTAACCTTTTCAACGTCGGCCACATTCTTCAAGTGGCTCAGAACCCCGGCATCTGCACGGAATAAAGCAGATGATTAGAAAAATCCGAGGAGAGAAATCAGATAAAAGGAAGAAGCTTTGGCCAAAGCAACAAAACTTACTGGGGACACCCTCTAGAAAGGGTACGGTATACACGGGCCCCGAACCGTAGTGAAAGGGAATGGAGAAACGGCCGGAGACGATGATCACGTCCTCGGCATATTTATCTGAGTCCGGCAGGCCGGCGATCAGGCCGTTCTGGCCAGGTCTACGGCCCAGATAGTACTTCTTCTACTTCGGGTTATAGCCGACGTAGTAGCAGCCGAAGATATCTTCAAAAGTGAGTCGATCTTCCGGCGGGAGGGTCTCATTTAACTTGGTTACCCCCAGAAGAATTCTGAAGGTATTGACCGTCACTTGGAACGGAGTGATACCAAGTGAGCCGAAGAAACGGGTGAGGATTGGTTGTAAGGGGAACCGGACTCCCCCCTCAACGATGGCAACGATGGGCAGAAGAATGTGCTGTGGTCCTTGCTCTTTGTGACCGACCGGGGCTAGCAGAAGGTTTACATCGGTCGGGACCTCGTATTCCTCCCTAAAATTCCGAAGATCTTCGGGAGTGTCCAGGAGCCGCCTGAACTTATTGGACCGCTTCTTCGGTGCCATCAGTTGGATCTGAAAAGAACACAAACAAGAGGGCACCGTTAGTCGGTCTGGCATCAACCTACGCGATGAAGCACAGGGAGGCAGCTCAGCTCGGCCAAGCTCGGTTTGAATGTCTGTCTCCCCCGCCACAAAGCCTAGAAGCTCGCGAAGAACTTCCAGACCATGAGAGTGGAAGGGAAGAACAGCCCGAGGAACGTCGCTAAATCGGCGTGGGAAAGGGAGATTAGCGCTCTCGGCCAGATCCAGTTCGGCCAGGCCGCGAGCGGTTGGGGACATCGTCTTCAACCTTGCAACCCAGAAGCAGGTGGAAAGCTTCCAAGCTGCAACAATGGCGGACGGATCAGACGTTCAACCCAAAATAGTCGCAAAATCGACTAAGAAACAAGAAATGGACACTGTCAGCATACAGATGAGAGGCAAACGCTTACCAGGAAGAAGAGAGGGAGGCTGGAAAGCTGAAAAAGGCAAAGCAGGGGCTGGAACAGATCTCGCCGGAAATCGCCTGGGAGTTCGCCGGAAATCGCCTGAGGGTCAGAGAGAGAGGTAGCAGGAAGGGTTTGGAAAACCCTAAGGGACGCTTTTATAGGCGGCAACCTGGAATCCAAAACTGGGTGACCGGCCGAACCGCCCCAACCGGTCACCACGCGGTTTCATCATTGCGCTGCCTCAAGAATTGTGCCGGCTCAGACAAATCTGACACCTCATGATGGCGCTGTCCCATCTGCCGCAGCGTCAGCCAACCACAGCATGACACGCAAGACCGCCCAACCGCCAGATCAAGCGCACGGAGACCGATGACGCGACATATGTCCACGTGACGTCACGTCAGACATGCCATCTCCCCAGAACGCGACACGTCAGCGATTTCAAAATGACGATTCATTAAATGCGGTCAGGGATCCAAATCTCAAGTCAAATCAGTGGTCCGGCGAGCCTCCCTTCGGCGCCTACACAACCTATCGGCACCGAGTCAACCCTGCTTCGGCCAAAATGCCTGGCCAAAGGGGTTGAGGGGCTATTGTTGGGGGCTGAACTCTCAGGACGCTGGAGCCACGACCTCCTCCAGGAGGACCACAGCTCAGGCCAGCCAACATGCGGCCGAACATAGCTTAGCTGGCGACAAGGCCTCTCTGGGACTCTCTCCGGCCCGGAGACTCAAAGCCCAGAGGAGGTGCCCAGCCGAAGGAACTCACAGTCAAGGTCATGCGACCGAGCAGAGCAACGGCCGACGTCAGAGGCTCCCATGGGATCACTTTTGTGCAGAGGTCTCTTAGCCCAGGACGGCCCGGCCTACAACAATCAACGCCGAAGCAGCTCGCTTCGGCCTGCCTTGTTCACGGCGAAGATTCCCTAGGGGACAGCATCCCGGGTTTTGCGCACATGGCAGACACACGCCTGACACAGAATCAGCTTTTCTGTGATTCCCGCAGAATGTCAGGCATGCTCTGTCAGCTTTTCTGCCGCCCAATGCTGTCAGGCGGCGCCGCCTGACACTGTCAGGGCCGACCGGTTGGCCACACGTTCAGACGCTCAGAGGAGACAGGCACGCTGCCCCATGAACTGCCACACCAGTTCACTCGCGCCGAAGCGCGTGTCTCCCACTCTCCAATGTCCTATAAATACAGATGAGCATTCAATGCAAAGGTAGACTCTCTCTCACTAGCCAAAGCTCTGTCCATTTACTTTCTCACTCTAAACCTTTGCTGACTTTGCCATCGGAGGGTCCACCGGCGACGCCGCCGGTAGCCTAACGTGTGTTACCTGTGCAGCTAGGTCCAGCCACACCACTGCAGTCCATCTCCTCCGCTCACAGCAGAGAACCACCGCAGGAAAGGCTTACCCCCCAACAGTGGGTAGTTGGAATTATGGTCTTCTAGAGTTGTTGTAAGAGAAATTTGGCTTTCCCAACTGACTTCTTTAATTGTTATGATTCCAACACCCAACTCTCAGCCATGAAGTTACCTTAGAATGAGCTACCCACTCCATCGATGAAGTCTAAACCATAGTGAAGTCTAAATCACTCCACCGATGAAGCCACTTCATAAACAATTCTGAGCTACCCACAACCGTTCCAATTAAGCTTGACACCACTGGAATTTACTAGAATCAACCTCGGATTCAAATCTACCTCATACCAACATTACTCTAACTAATATGGGTCATATCCCTCCTACCATACACAACTTCAAAAGAAGCCACCCCAAGTACTATTCTAGCAATCACTAACACACCCACACACTCAAACAACGATAGAAAATCATTTCGGCCTCCCGAGACTTTAAGGGTTCAACATTGCTAGCTTCCCAACTTGTACAAGCTAAAATGTCAATAACCGAGACAAAATATAATTTGAACATAAAGTAAAAGGGTAAATAAAATGATTGAAACTCACAATTAACCCTTACTTCACTTATTTCCTTCCATTTCCATTTATTTTATCCATTTCCATTTATTTCTATTTTATTTTATTTTTATTTTATTTATTTTTCGACTTTTCCTTAACTACCAAAATTCTCAACAATGCACACACATATCGATATACGCATTATCATATATCTATATGTGTCATCACTATACATATTTCGATATACAACCTTTCGATTCACATGTCGATTGGTTCCACTGACTATACATAGATATATGTATTTGTCAAATATTTCGATATATGACACATATCGATATGGGTCCCATTCAATTACACATATCGATCTACTACACCGATAATACATATCGATATATGGCTAATCCACATATTAGTATGTAACATATTCATACGAAAACCCAGAAACCCAAACATTATTCATCATTTTCTACCTTGTTTTCCCCAAAATCACGCAACCTCAATCACAGATTTAACTCAATAAATCAACAAGGAGTATATATACGCAATCATACTCATCATACCACTCTTTTAAACCAAAACAAATTCATCAATTTTATAAAAATCATTCAAAATTCATATTTTAAAACTTTGCACCCAACTCTCGATTTTAAATCAAACTCCCACACAATTCAGATTAAGTTCACACATAACTAATCAATAAGGACAAAGATATTATTTGTACCCGAATGATTGAGTTTCAATGCTCAAATTTCCATCATTTCCCTTAGATTCGTCTTTGAATCCCTTCTTCCCCTCTTCTCTATCACTCTCCGTTCCCCCCCACACACACACACATATTTTTTCTCTGCAATGCTAGATGAGTTCAGAGCACGAGAATCACTTTTCCATCGAATGTTTGTTAAATTTGGAATACAAACAAACCCCACCGATTCATCTCTACTCAACATCTGGATTTTAATCTTTCTATATCGATATACATTTGGTTTCATTTCGATATACATCAATTCTTAAACATTTCGATATACCTATTCACCATACCCATTGCCAACAGAAGTGTCACATATCGATATGTGTCAACTCTTCTCAGCCAAACTCTAGAGAGTTGATTCTCACATATCGATTGATTACATTTCACATATCGATATGTGATCACCGATTGATCACACATATCGAAATGTGTTCATTACACATTTCAGTATATAGATTTCTCTTGGGCCAAGAACTAGAGAACAGATGTTACACATATCGATATAGGGACTTTTACCTACTGTATACATATCGATATATAAGGATAATTTAGG
>NMUG010012354.1:0-10385 GCA_002855965.1 Monotropa hypopitys
AAATTGAATCTGGACTACATAGTAATATGCATAATGATAGATGAATTGAATAAGTCGTGAAGTTTTGAAAGAAGAATGATCATTAAACCATAGAAAAATGCCTAAGTGTCTAAAACATATTCCCGGGAATAGGAACGTGGATTTCCGGTAGAACTGGCAGAAAACAAAAAACAAATTTGGAAGATTATTAGGGAATGACCTAAGGACTGGCGCAGAGACCGGCCCAGAGATCGGATTCACCGGTGCTTAGACCCGTGCATTTGCCGGTGTGTCTACCGGTCTACAGATTTTCAGATTGTGAATGTATTCTGGAATGTTGTTTTTAAATAACAATTTAATTATTTTATAACTCAATTCCAGTCCAATTCAAATGTCAATTTGGCCCCCAAGTGACTTAATCAACACATTTGCCTAAAATGGATTCTGAATTCGGTGCTTCAGACATAAAGCAATCTTCCCGTTTTCATGCGTATAGCCAAGAGTTGGTCTGATATATTCTGAGCTCTGAATCACGATTTCCATGCCATTGCATCTGTAAAATCCACCCGTTGGTCTGAGGGAAGTCAGCCGAGAGAGAAGGGCATATAACAGAGTATGTGAGTAGTAAAGAAAGAGGGTGGGTGAATGAAATAAGAAATCGGGTAAGGTCTGAGAGACCTCCGTTCCCCTTCTGTGTGCATAAAACCCTGTATATCTCTTAAGAGAACAAAAAGGGGGTAAAGGGAGTCAAAAGGTGTGAGAGATAGGCCTGTAGAGGGGAAGCTCAGACGAGAGGAGATATGAGGAACAGGGGAGTCGAGTAGGGTCTGCTGAGAGAGAGCCGAGAGAGAGAGCTGAGCATTTTTCTTTATAGACACAGGGGCTGTTGACTAAGGTGAGGGGTCCGTGAGAGGGCTAGCAGCCGAGAGAGATGGGCTGAAAACAGAGGGGCAAGAGAGCGAGGAAGGGGCATAGCTGAGGGACATAGCAGAAAGTGTTGCAAATTTTTCAAAGGGGTTCCGAGAGCTGCTGTAAAGGGGCTGCCAAGAGGAAGTCTGCTGCAGAGAGCAGCCCCATAGCTGAGCAGTTTTTTCTTGTGTGCAGTTGAGTAAGTTACTCACAAACTCCTTGTTGATACACATGCTTCTGTGGGTATTGTTTTTTATGGCCATTGAAAAACAAATTCTGATGGATACGGTAAGGGGCTAGAAACAAAACTCTCACCACTTAAACAAGGTACAAAAAACAAGTGCACACCACTTGTTTGATAAAATGCCTCAGTACTTTAATTTGATAAAAACTAGTCTGTCAACTTGTGACAGCTTTTGCTATTTGAATGCTGTTTTTTTTGTGCACTTTGCATATATCTCACATACTCTCGTTGTATCACTTATGTTGTGTGAGATACATTTTTAAATTGCCACACATTTCTCCTATACACTAGTGTAATTTGTTTCTTGAGATGTGTAGATTCAAAGATAAGGCAAGTCAAAGTACCCTTCACGACTATCTTGGCATGTATTTAACTTTAACGTTATCTCACAAGCTTTAACTGGCACATTTTATTTGAGATCTCTTAGTATGCCATAGAGATGTTTTACCGCACATGAGCTTCATAGTTAAAATATTTTAGCATAAGTAAAAGAACAACCCTCACATGCTTAACATTAAGAATATCTTTATGGCTTACTCCCCTACACACATGATTACCCCCGATGCTTAAATAATGAATATATTTTATGTTGCCTCCTATGCTAAAATTATGAACATCTTTGTTGTGCCCCAAACGATACAATCAAACTCGCATGCCTAATATTATAACCACATTAGTGCCTAAAAGATACATCCAAACTTCATGTGCTAAAAGATAGATAGTGGACTGATTTGCATATCTTGATATATCTCCTACGCTTCACTTGGTATATACTTACTTAGAGATATAACTCGTGCAGTCATTATATTTACAGTTTGGACATTTGTATGTGGTATGCTTAGTTCCCTTAAGCTTACACTCGGCATATCATATTCAGGGCTGTTAATTACATTGAGCTTTCACTGTTATATTTCTTACTGCCATTCGATACGTTTAATGAGCTGTTACATGTGCAGTTAAGAAAACAGGATTTACCAAGGATCCACTTAGCATCCTGTCTTGAAGTTATTATTGGAAGAATACCATTCAAAGGAGGATATCTTGAAAAGACTATGCAGCATGAGCCAGGAGCTTCACGAGTCTCAGCATTTGGACAAAGCCATCTTTTAGTTGCCTTAGCTTTCACTTTTATATATCCTATCTTTGTACTATTTGTCATCTGTATTAGATAAGGTTTAATTTTCCAAGGAGTATCCCATTTGATACTACCTTGAGAGGCTAGTGAGTACTTAATCGTACATCACCTTAGCACTCGACTGAGCGTTGATTTTCTATCTATTGAGAGTGCTTTGACAGGGGGTGTGCTTTAACTGTAGCACATCACTTGGTTTTATATCTTTCCTACCATACACTATAGCACGAGCACAAATACCTACCCCGGTGAGATTCGAGCTTATATCCACTATGTATTCTTTCAGTTGGGAAAGTGCCAGGTAGAGTTCTTAGTGTGTATTGGCACCAGGCTTTTCTTGTCGATCTTTACAGTTGTCCCCTCAAAAATCCTATGCCTTGTGGGGTGTAGGCAGGACTAGCGGTAGTCCTGGAACCTGTGTCTTGCGAGGCACAGTCAGGGTTTGCGGACCTTGAAACCTTTACCTTGCGGGGTAGAGTCAGGCTCGGGGTGAGTCTGGGTGAATAAGCCTCGGCATAGGAAGGGTTCGGGAAGATAGAGACTGTGTGGGCTCTATTGTGGAGGTGTCCTAGCTTAGGTAGAAGTTAGGTTGAGATTTTTTTGCGGAAACATCTTGTAAAAGTGATTAGATAGTGGATACCGGGGTGCTCCAAGAAGGGAACCACCCCGAAGAGTGGAGTAGGTGATTGGCCGAACCGCTATAAAAATCCTTGTGTCACTTCTCTCTGTCTCTCACCTCCTCTCTGTGTATTTCACTTATACTTGCATTGCATTTATCTTTCTAACACACATTTGCTTTCATTGTCTTATAACATATTATAAGAGAAGAATTTTCAAAGAAAACTAGAAAGTTTTTAAAAGGGCAAAATTACTGCAAACACCTATTCACTCCCCCTCTAGGTGATTTATCAAAAATTTCACGCATCAATTTATTTTTGTTTATATTTGCTGTGCAAAATACACAAAGAGTGGCAGCTGTTGATACCCAAATTTTGACTCAGTCCTTACAAAATCAAAAATCAGCAAAACGGTCTTTACAGAGATCAATACGCACATCTGTAATGTTCGGACTGCTCGCGGGCAGCACTGACGTCACTCAAAAAATAGCAAGACAATCAACCAACAATAGTAAAGTGTTAAGGAACATTTACCCAAACTCAAAATTTCCAACTGACACTCCGTTCAAGACAAATTGCAAATGGACGGTACAGAAACCTCATCCGAACAAGTAGAATGCTCGGGAAATAGTAGAATTTCACATGAGTGACCAAAATTTTCCTTCTGAATGGAATGTCGAAGGTAAATTCATTACTGAGAAGGCTGCATAAAGAATGAATCCATCCGATCAAAATTCGGAATTTAGTTGACCATAAATGCCTATCCGTTCGGATTTCCCTACAGTCGTCAGTCGGTCTCGGAAATCAGCAAACCAAATTTCAACAGACCTCATCTTCAGAGTATGACATTTCCTGCGGAATAGATCTAACAGAAGTTGAGTAGTCTAAAAAGTGCACCTAACGCTTCTCACTTCGTTTAAAGCATCAAAGCCAAATTTTAGGGTTTTCTCGAGAAACGTTCAATTCAAGCCCGAGATATTTTCTATATTCATGATCTAACTCAACGATTAACAATATCAAATTTAAATTGTCTAAGACCGAGTTCAACGAGGGCCGACCAAGCTCAAACAGAAGCTTTGGACAAATTTCAGAACCCGGGATCACTTTTCAAATTTTAAAATAATTCATTTTTATTTTTATTTAATTTATCCAAAGGAAATAAGCAGAAACCTTCCTCAAAATTTCCAAAATATCTCATTCCTGCACATGGCCTGGTAGCCATGTGACTGGACCAGTTTTAAGGCATGTCGCAACTACAGTTGCGACATGTATTGCCTATATAAGAAACTCAAGCCTCAATATTTTAGAGGACCAAGCATCCCAATTGTTGCCAAATTACTCTCAAACCAAATACCTCCGGGTCCAAACCCTTACAAAACTTTCTGAAACCATTTCAAATCTGGCCAAACCTCTTCCGATCCCGAAACCCGCTAATAACACACTTCGTTCTTAAAGTATCACTCAAACGCGTATCGATTTCCAACAATCAAAAGGTTTAGCGACCAATTCAAAACCCCGAAAACCTACAAACTCTCCTACATCTTTGCGAAGTAACCGAATGTAGCTGAACCTCTGCCCGTTTCCTACGGTAAATTTTGTTTTGTTTCTTCTATTCTCGGGAGACTCTTGATAGTCTTCTAATTTATAGTTGGGTATTAGTCACTCGACCGCATACGATACTATACCTTACTATACTTTAAAAAAACTACCTTAAGAAGTCGTCTTCCCAAATTGTACAATACAATTAATACAAATTTGCCATTATTCATTTATACTTGTTTTCTCATTTCCGAACAAATATCTACATAAAGAAGACGTCATTTTATGTCTTTCTCCTCGTTAGAATTCGACACATGCAAGGTCATGCCTGCTCCACTATCGCATACGAGAAGAACATAAAAACGTCTTTGCCCTAAAAATATAATCTCGGCTCATACGCCATCTTTATCACTTTCATTTTTATTTCTATAGTCTGGCCTTGCCGGTACGCTATATACTTGCCATCTAGCTTGGACTATATCCAACTCGGTTTATATTATATGTATCATCGTCCAGCTTGGACTATATCCAACTCGGCTTTTGTATATGATATCTTATATCCCTGTCTATACATACATATACTTATATATATCACATCATATATATACAGTATCTCTCTCTCTCTCTCTTCAGCGATTCACTTTTCGCTTTCCAAAAACACTTTAAAAGTAAAAACAAAATTCCTATATCCGAACTCTGAAGTGAAAGATCGCAGTAGCTATCAGACTTGGATTAAAGGAATGTCTCGTGACTTGGGTCATTCCGGAGTAGTTGATATTCTGTGGGATTTTTCACACTCAAGAAAATAACTCTCCCCCAAAAAATTCAAAAAACTAGTTTTCACAGTCGACGCTCTGTCCGATTAAAAAAATACTCAAAATACTTTCAAAAACAAAAAACCAAATTCCTTGATCCGAACTCTGAGGTGAAAGCTTACAATAGCCATCAGACTTGGATTAAAAGAATACCTTGTGACTCGGGTCATTCCAGAGCACTTGATATTCTGTGGAATTTCCAAATTAAAAAAACAAACACTCAGTCGAAGCTCTATTCGACCCAAAAATACGAAAAAATCATTTTACAGTCGAAGCTCTGTCCTACTGAAAAATCCAAAAACACTTTTAAAATAAAAACAAAGTTTCTCGATCCGAACTCTGAGGTGAAAGCTTGCAGTAGCCATCAGACTTAGACTAAAAGAATGCCTCGTGACAGCTCATGTCGTATCACTCGATATTCTTTGGGACTTCCAAACCAAAAACAAAGATTTTTTAAAACACAATCGAAGCTCTGTCTGACTAAAAATAAACAAATTAATAAAACAAAATCCCCCGATTTGGATCATTAGATGAAAGCTTGCAGTAGCCGATCGATATGGACCAAATGAATATTTTGTGAGTCGGGTCATGCCGAATTACTTGATATTCTGTCAGGATTCTATATAATAAAAATCATTCTTTCAAACAAATGGTCGGAACCCTGTCCGACCAATTTCAAAATATTCTTTCAAAAACTCAGTCGAAGTTCTATCCGACTACAAAATACTAAATTATTCTTTCAAAACGCAATCGAAATTCTGTCCGACTGCTGAAAACCATCTTTTAAAATACAGCCAAAGTTTTGTTCGGCTAAATAAAATCTTGCTTTCAAAACACATTCGAAGTTCTGTCCGACTGTAGAAAATCGATTTTCAAAATACCGCTGAGGTTCTTTCCGGCTCAAAAACATTTCTTTCTTTAAATTCTTATCAAAACCGGGCCAAAATGACGCCCATAACTCTTTCGAAATCCAAACCAGACCGACAGGCTGCCCGTCAAAATTCCTCATTTCAACTCTTTCTAAATCAAAACCGGGCCGAAATATAATGACATGCTCCCACCCTACACAATATTGTCCGCTTTGGCTGCCAAGTCCGAGTGGACTTCCCAAGGGGTCACCCATCCTTGGACTAATCCAAGACGAGAACGCTTAACTGGGATGTTCCAATAGGCTTTGACGCCCGTACGGCTTTAAAAGACCTTGTGCAAGGTAGGTTCATGATCTATTATTTATAGTACACACAACATACATCCACCAAGCAATGTGGGACTTGTCCACTTACTCGAATCTCCCCTCCAGGACTCCAGTTCACACCTTAGACTGGGGTGTCACAATCTCTTCCACTTGGACCACACGTCCTCGTGTGGGGTCAAGATTCTCCTTTGGTCCCATATTTCTGGTTGGTGCAGGCTCTGATACCATATGTAACGACCCACTCCCACCCTCCACAATATTGTCCGCTTTGGCTGCCAAGTCCCAGTGGACTTCCCAGGGGTCACCCATCCTTGAACTAATCCAAGATGAGCACGCTTTACTGGGATGTTCTAATGGGCTTTGACGCCCACATGGATTTAAAAGGCCTTGTGCAAGGTAGGTTCATGATCTATTATTTATGGTTCACACAACTTATATCCACCAAGCGATGTGGGACTTGTCCACTGACCCGGATCTCCCATCCGGGACTTTAGTTCACACCTTAGACTGGGGTGTCACTCGAAATGCTGCCCGCCAACAACTATATAAAGGAGTCATTCTATTCAATTCATTTCATGCACATCAGTATCATTTATCACTTCTCTTGTCCGAGAAAACAATTGATTTTGGGTTTAAAAAAATTTACTTTTGAAAATTGAAGTACCGAAAAGGCAAATGAGGTGCCTAACACCTTCCCCATTCGTAATTTAATCTCCGAACTTCGAATCTCTGGTTATACAGACATCTTATCCAAAATAAATACTGGTGACTGGGCATACCGCAACTCTATGCCAAGTGGCGACTCTGAAAACAGATTAGTAATAGGCTGGCAATTGCAAAACCGTTGTTAAATCTGAACATTTTAAAATCGACACACTCATGCCATCAGAGTAATTTTTAAATAAAATTGCAAATAATCCTAATAGCGTAGATTCTCCGTCTCGGAAAACGACTCCTCCACATAAGGAGGCGTGGGAAGGACTGAAAATTTTCTCGGTGCGACATCTCCCCGTCTCTCCAGGTCTGTACCTCTCTCTCTCCCACTCTCTCTCACTTCTCTTTTCTCCCTCTCCCAATCTATGAACATTTGGACCTCAAGTCCTTCATCAACAACATTCCACAGCCCGTATGCTACATGCCTATGGTTTCGGATTCATCATTGGAGTTAAAATCTCACCTAGAGTCATCTCGGGTCATCTATGAGGTAGAGTTCTCCAACCTCTTGCATATATATGTATTGTCTTTCATTTGCTCCCTCCAATTTATGTAAAATCATGCTTGATGTCGTGTTTGGGTTCCCTTAGGATCTTGAGTGAGTTTAAAACCTAACCTAGAACACTTACTTATGTGTATTTGACATCCCCTTGTGGTTAATTTGGTACTCCCTTTGTCGATTTCGAAAACCCCCAATTCTTGTATAAAGTCCAAGTTTTGTTTGAGTTTTGAAAATTCGGGAAAATGGGTTTAGAAAGTGAATTGGTTTAAATTGACACCCGTGACATGAATTCATGGTACTTTGAAAAATATTAATGATCTTGAAATTTTCCCTCAGTTTGGTTAGGGTCATAAGTGAAATTGATAAATCATGTTTTGGGTCAACGTTAAGTGATTAGGAGGTCTTTGCCCTAATCAAATTGAATTAAGAAGGGAAATGATTTGAATATGAAATTGGCCTTAAAACATGAAGGTTTCTTGGGTTGGCTATTTATGGGAAATTCGTTCCTTGGGAATGGGCTTATGATGACATTCCTTGGGTGATCGCTCCACCCACGACATTGTCCAACGGGGGGGCACACTGTGCTCTCCTGACAGGTCGGGTAATACGAGGAAAATATTACGAGTAATTTAGTCGACGGGCTCCTACTTTGTACTAGCCGAAACCTAATAATTCTTTCTAATAATAAAAATGTGATTTCCCTTGAATTTGTCGAGGATGACACTTGGCACTCATGTTGATATCGTCAAAGTGGAGGAAAATATGATTTGGAAATTAAACTGGTAAATGTGTCGCCATTGGAAACCCTTAGTTTGTTAAGGACTTGATACACTCGAAATCACTTTTGATAATGCCATTTAATAAAAAAGTAATGATACCTAGGAATGTTGTTAGCCTCTCTTAAATCCTTGTGGATCCTCATGTATGCATCACTCTTTTTTTCTGTACACTGACATGCACCCATGACCATCATATATATCGTTTGTTTGGATTTCTCTACTAGGCGTTTGACTAACCCTTTATTTTTAGGTGTGGAGATCCATGCTTGACTTGGAGTTGGAGTCCAAGGACTTAGAGCATTTTTCGAAGACATTATTGGTAGTTTATTTCCTTTTTACTTGTAATTCATTGTTTTTATGAAATGTACCCGGACACTTGATTTGTAAAGAAGTGACCCTCATTTGGGATTTGTATGTGATGTATGTCATTCATTCCATTATCATAGTTGTGGGTAATGATAGCAGGTGGTAGTTGTTTATTCTCTTGATGCCTTCTTTCCCTCTCTTTATTTATAAAAAATGTTTTAAATCTTTCGGGTTGTTACAATATCCATCAAAGGAAGGTAACTCCACCTTCATTCTGTAGTCTTTGTTTTCATTGGGTCTTACTTGGTCACCGAAATTAAGAACTCATTCATTAGCGTCACTGTCTGAATCTGATAGGGGTTTTGGCAAGGGACGTTGATGTTGAATCCTTCGAGGAACTCCAGCTTGTACACCATTCTGGCCCACAAGTTCAGGGAAAGCCTGGGCCTGCTCTTGACGGACCTGAACACAAGCAAACTTGCCGGTGAGGCACTCAACAAGTTCACGTAGTTCACGCATCTCCTGTTGAACAATCCTCAAGTTTTCCACTATTGCTGATCGATCTTCCAGAGCACCATCCATTGGAAGTAAGCTCTGATTCCAAATGATGCAACGCGAGGTTGGGGAAATGGGATGGAGGATTCTGATAAGACAGAATCGTAAGAGATGGAGCAGATTAACACCGTAATCTGGTAAAAGTGCAAGGAATCCACCTAGCAACACAGGAATCCACCTGCAAATCAGGAATCCACCTGAGAAGAAAGGAGACTGAGCTCTCAATTTGAAATAGGAGTTTGAATATTTGATAAAAGTAGTCCAGATTTGTAACACTCCCAAATTTTGAGATATATTGTTTTTTAAATTAAACAATGAGAAGTGTTAAATAGGTAAGAGTATCCAAATAAAAGGGATAAGGTGCTATCTACCACACACACACACACACTACTCAATACATTATTATTACATGAACGCCTGCGCTACTCTGATACAAATAAAAAGAGACGAATAGGATTTTATAACATAACCCTGTACAACAATGCCCCAACTAAAATAAAAGGCCAAAATAGGATTTTATAAATTAATCCTGTACAAGGTGGCCAACAGAAAAGAAAAGAAGTAAAGTACAACAAAAGAAAAACAACCTATTACTACAGTCCAATCCAGCCTCGAGTCCTGCGAAGGATCCAACGGCTCCAAGTAAAAGGGGACGAGTCCTACAAAAGTAGAGGGTCAGGCACGACCGCCTGGTAGAGATAATCCATCTCCTACCGTCTATAATATTGGGGTGCATGTGAGTGATACTGCAAGGAATGTAATGTGACATATGCAATGGATCTCATATTTAAAACAGTTACTTTCTTTCAAACATTTTACTGTCGACTCAACGTAAGGTAAAAACAGTAAAACTAGTATCTAACCAAGACTAGTGAAAGAGAAGTAAAAGTATCCAACGTCTAACAAAGATTGCCTAGACAAGGCCAAGAGGGAATTGTGTCAAGTGTCGAAGCTACTCAAATAAAAGACTCATTTTCCGTTATAAAACGTATTCCAATTTCTGTTTATTTTCTAAGTTTCACTTTCATTCCGCACCTTATAGAAATAAGGGCAATCACCAAATAGTATTGCGTTTCGGCTAGTTCCGTAATTAGGGGCT
>NMUG010012355.1:0-10385 GCA_002855965.1 Monotropa hypopitys
AATTAATTACTCGGAGAAATAAAAGAATTTGACGGAGGATACGGGTATTACATCCGTAGTGCGGGTAAGTTGATTTGCATGTGGTTGACTATATCCGAGATTGACCTTCATGCGACTATCTATATAACTTCTCTTTTTCATTACCAGGAAGCCATGCTGCTCTAGGATGACCTGATCTGCAGTATGGGAAACTGATGACGCATGTATTTCTATATCGACTAAATGGATGACATGTGCCATACTTCTAGCTAGTGTATAGGGAACCCGGATTTGACCTTACATGTGGCTAACCCTGATTTTCCCTACCACAATTTCACTCAACTTTGGCTATTTCAGCCGCACATCTGGAGTGGACAAAGCTAACAAACAGCCTATATGTCGTCGTTCTACTTATTGATAAATCCCAACCGCCATTTCTCTAATGTTGCGCTAATTAATGAACATTAAATACGATGAGTCCCAGGCTCGCCTTTTGAGCCTTTGAGTTAAATGTTGCACTTATCTTCAAATCGACCCCTTCAACCTCTTCATCTCTCAAAATCTTCTGCACACTATAGCTTCCAAGAACCCTAACTTCTCTATGCCTTTCTCTGACATTCTGTGATCTTCTCTGTAAGTTCTTCTTGCTTCCTTCCTTCGATCTTGTCCAAAACGCCCTTTATGATTCTCTTTGAGTCTTTATCTGACGACAATGGGTTTTTTTCGATCTCTCATCGATACCCTTGAGAAAATCGAGCAATTCTAATTGTATTATGGGATCCCAGAGGACGTTTTTGTGGGCTTGGCTCTTGAGGGATACCTCCGGAGTTCTACAGACAATAACACCCTCCACATCCCTGTAATCTAGGTCGTGGAAGCTGGGGTATGATTCCCCTTCATCCTGACCTAAGACATTTTCTTTCTTATCTAAATTTAATACCGATGCAAGTGGCAACGAGGCTGTGATGGGAGTCGTTGCTCTGAATCGAATAACTGAATCTCAGATTCGCATCTGGGAGTTGATGTATCATTACACCGCCAACCACACCTAGGATGGTGTGTGGTATTTGAAAGTCCACACTGAAAGGGGAAAATTGGTGTTGTGACTCCCGGACTCCTCTATAGGGGACAACGATGATTTCCTGGTCGCGATAGGAAATTTGGAGTTCACTTCCACATCTAAGAGGGAACACGTAGTTCCCCGTGCAGACAGGTCCCCTCGTTAGTAACTCTCTTTGCTTTACATTCATTCTGCTTTCTATGTTCCCTGTGGAGACGAATCCCCTCGGTAGGATAAATCTTGTTTTTCTCACTTGTAAAGGGGAAATACAAATTTCCCTAGACTCTAGATGACAGCACGACACACGTCATCCAATTATTGATACGGAAAACCACATCATCAATTCTCCGCACTGCGCATTAGGTCCACCCTGTGTGGCGTGACATCCTTCCAGTTGTATGGGGGTAAAATCTGGATCTGGTTACCTCTATAAGTGAACTTCTTTGACTAGACTCTTCTGAATTGATCTGAACTGTTCTAGGATGCATTGAACCTTCTTACTAATCCGATTGCACTCCTCCCTGTATCTGTGCAATAAAAAACAAGGGTTAGAGGACCTCCTGCCCCTGTGGCTTGGAAGGCTCTCCGATAATTAAGTTAGTCTAGGTGAATAACTTAATCGTGATCGAAATTAATTGGCAAATTCTAAGTGATCTGGCATGTATCAAGAGTCTAATATCTTATTTGTTGCTGATCGACTGCCTTTATAGGGGTTCTCCCCCAGCCTTCCAATATGGCATGTTTCTCACCAGTCATCAGGATTTGATATGGTCCCTTCATCATTCTTTCTCGAGATCCTCTCTGGTTCTACTTTTTCTTGATTCTGTTGCATTCTGACTGAATAATGCAAAATTCCTTGACAGAAAGGAATATGGCATGCCTTTTTATACTCTTGGAACTCAGATTATACCTCCACAATAAAGGTAGCCCAACACACATGCTAGTCGTCATCCATTGGTTGATCGATACCTGTATACATTGTCGGCCACCTTTGTCGTGCTGAATAACTGGTTTCTGCACTGCAAGGATGTTAGACGCACATGACCAACCTAATATGCAAAATGAGCACGACTTGTACACGTGGCCAGCTATATCACATATGATCTGGAACGTGTCACATTGTGTAACTAGTGCCGCATTGAAAGGATGTTAGCCACACATGGCCAACCTAATCCGCAGTGCGGATTGGTTTAGGACGTGTGGCTATCTGTATCTGTTATGATCTAGCACACGTGTCCCTAAAATAGCTGACTGCCTCACTATAAGAATGTTAGTCGCCCAAGGCTAACCTAATCCATAGTTCAGATAGCCATTGGACACGTGACAAGCTATATCAATCAAGATCTGACGATTGTCATCCTGGATAATCTGGTAGCCGCACTAGTAGGGTGTCACACCACACATGGCGTACATAATCTACAATGACTAATGACGTGATTTTCCGTATCAATAATTGGATGATATGTGCAATGCTGCTAGCTAGAGTCCAGAGAAATCCGAATTTCTCCTTTACACGTGGGAAAACATGATTTACCCTTCCACAACCACTTTGGCCCCATTTGGATAATTTGAAAAAAAATCCCACACAAAGATGGAATGGTCCACAGTAGGGATGGTAATTTTAGAAAAATCCCCGATGAAATACATTGTCGCCGTTGTCCACTTTATAAGTGTTGTTGTAGCTACTACCACCAGAACAATCGTAGTAAAAGTTGTTTATATTGTTGAAAAATAAACCTGAATTATTGTTATTTTTTGTTCAAAACCATGTGTTCAAACATGTTTTCAAAGTTCACCAACCATGGCATGTTCATCAAACTAAATCGAGGTCATGGATGACCTCAATTGTATTGTCCATTTGCTTAAGATTGTAGTATAAATAGATGGTTATGTATTGCTTAAATTTTCATGAGTTGGAGAGAATTGTAGAGAGAGAGTAAGAAAAAATCCAAAATAAGATTTCTTCATGTTTATGTAATTGTTGTTGAGTGATCCAATAAATTCCATTGTTTTAAATTCTCTGAGTTTTTTCTCTCCTTCCATTAATTGGTATCAGAGCAAAATTTGATCCAAACAAAAAATCCACCATTTTTGTACCTCTGTCCAAAATCGGTTTTTAAAACGATCTTCAAAAACATTTTCAATCTCATTTCTGTATAGGTAATTCTTCCAAAAGTTCAACGATTCAAAAAACAGTCGCCAGATTCCTCCGCAAGCGCTCTCACGCGCCCCCTGAACATCGGCGAGTGAAGCCCATGTGCACAGTGTGGCACACGCGCCACCTGGTGAAGAAGATGATGGTCTGGAGAATATGATAATAAATATCTATTCTGTTATTACGGATCCAGAAATTGGCTTGTGTGCTCTTGTGTTGTGCAACAGGTCCAGAATTCGAATCATGTTACTATCTTTCCTCTTATTTTTTTATAAAAGGAGGAACATTGCCACGCTTGCTGCCACATTTGCAAAGGCTCTGCCTAGTCATCATACCAGTCAACTACCACGTCAACACCACATGTCTGCCAAGTCAGCAGCCCAGTCATAATTAACGGAATATTCTGTTTTCAAACAGTATATTCCATTTTAACGGTATATTCTATATTAACGGAATATTCTTTGAAAGTTAACGTAAATAATAGATTTTAAGATTTCGGAGCCAATTTAACTCCGATTTTGACAAATCAATAGTATTTTCTTATTATTTTGAATATTCCGGATCCAACGATGTGGTCAGTTTTTTCCAGAAAAGTCTCAAAAATTGACTATTTCCTATAAATCTATACTTCCGAGAATTTTAATGGCTAACGGAACAGCTCAAGCTATTATTTCGAATCTCACCAAAGATAACTATGATCTTTGGAACATTCAAATGAGAGCCTTACTTGTCACTCAAGATGTTATGGAGATTGTAGAAGATGGGTACGATGAACCCACATCAAAAGACGTAGAAACAACGTTAAAGGAGGAGCAGAAAATAACACTTCGGGCTGAAAGGAAGAAAGATTATAAAGCAAAGTACATCATTTATCAAGGACTTGACGAGGCCATGTTTGAGATTATCTCAACTGCTACATCTTCGAAGGAGATTTGGGAGATGCTATAGAAAACTTACATAGGTGCTGACAAAGTAAAGAGGATTCGTCTTCAAACTTTACGAGGTGAGTTTGAATCTCTACAAATGAAACCCTCAGAATCTATATCTGATTATTATGCTCGGATCATCTCTATTTCAAATCAAATTAGAAGAAATAGTGAAGCTCTTACAGATCCAAGGATCATTGAAAAGATCCTAAGATCATTAGACTCCAGATTCAACTTTATAGTTGTTACTCTAGAAGAATTTAAGGAGGTGAGGACCATGTCCTTAGAAGAGCTCATGGGCTCGCTCCAAGCCCATGAACAAAAATTATACAGAGATGATGATAAAACTCCAGAGCATGGATTACAAACAAAGTTGTCACTCAACGATAAAAGGCACGACCAAGGGGGGACATTCCAAAAAGGACGTGGACAAGACTCTAGAAATTCAAATTCAAATTGCAAAGAGGACTGGCTATGGCATCTCAGGTATGCCCATCTCAATTTTGAAAGCTTGTAGTTATTGTCAAGGAAGAAAATGGTGAAAGGCTTACCTCATATCCATCATCCAAATGAGGTATGTGAAAATTGGGTTCTTGGGAAACAATCTCGCACTAAATTCAGAAGACAGGTTGATCGAAGAGTAGTCATGCCACTGGAATTGATACACACAGATGTGTGTGGACCATTAAAACCCTTATCTAATAGCCAGAATAGTTACTTCCTCACTTTTATTGATGATTTTAACAGGAAGACATGGGTATACTTTCTGAAAAGAAAGTAAGAAGTTTTTGAGAAATTCAAAGAGTTCAAAACTCTTGCAGAGAAGGAAAGTGGATGCTACATCAAGGTGTTGTGGTCTGATCAAGGTGGCGAATATACAATAGATTCATTCGAAACATTCCTTTGTCAATAAGGAATCAGGCACCAACTCACGCCAGCCCATACACTTCAACTAAATGGTCTTGCAGAAAGGAAGAATCACACGATCCTCAACATGGCCAGAAGCATACTGAAGGATAAAAGAATGCCCAGGAGATTTTGGGCCTAAGCAGTCAAATGTGCAGTATATCTACTCAACAGATGTCCTACGAAAAGCTTGTAGCTCAAAACACCACAGGAAGCTTGGTGCACTCACAAGCCAAAAGTCAGCCATCTCAGGGTGTTTTGTTCTATTGCCTATGCCAAAATTCTAGAGGCAAATAGAACTAAACTCGAAGATAAAGGAGTGAAGTGTATCCTTGTTAGATACGGTGACAAGACGAGGAGCTATCGACTTTATAATCATGTTACTCAGAAGATATTCCACAGCAGAGATGTTGTATTCGAGGAGAACAAATCTTGGAGTTGGGATCAAACAGAGACCACCATGAATATGGAGTAATCCCTGGAAGATGAAGAACGAGTGCAGACTGAAGGAGTACCTGCAAATCTAGAAATGCAGGCATCACCTTCTCGTGGTTTCCCATCACCATAAAGAAGTGAGTCATCCTCTCCTCTTGTACAGGAATTTTTAGATATGGTGCCCAGAAGGACAAGAACATTGGATGATATGTATCAAACTACTAATAAAATGAATGAAGTTTTCACCATGTACTGTCTGCAGATGAGATGTGATCCAATTAGCTTCGAGGAGGCTAATCAAGAAAAGAAATGAAGAGTTGCCATGGATAAAGAAATTCATTCCACAGATAAGAATAAAACATGGGAACTCACTAATCTCCTAAAAGGCCATAAAGCTATTAGAGTGAAGTGGGTTTACAATGCGAAAAAGAATGCTCAAGGCGAGGTTTAAAGATACAAGACCAGACTTGTGGCTAAAGGCTACAAACAAAGAAAAGGCATTGACTATGGAGAAGTGTTTTCTTATGTTGCCAGGCTAGAAACTATCAAGCTAATGATTTCATTAGCTGCTCAAAGAAGATGGAAGATCTACCAATTGGATGTCAAGTCTGCCTTTCTGAACGGATTTCTAGAAGAAGAAATCTATGTCGAACAACCATTGGGATATGTCAAAAAAGGACGTGAAGACAAGGTGTACGGATTGACAAAGGCTCTGTATGGACTGAAGTGGGCTCCACATGCTTGGAATACTTGAATTGGTAAGTATTTCCAGGAGAACGGATTTATCAAATGTCCATACGAGCATGCATTATATATGAAGAAAGATGATGATGGAAGCATACTGTATGTATGCCTATATGTGGATGATCTTATCTTCACTGGCAATAATCCATCGATGTTTACAACATTCAAACAGTCGATGATTCAAGAGTTAGAGATGACAGACATCGGACTCATGGCACACTTCCTTAGAATCGAAGTTTTTCAGAAAGAGTCTGGAATCTTTATCACCCAGTCTGGATATGCCAAAAATGTGCTCAAACGCTTTGGTATGGAGACATGCAATCCAGTGACTACTCTAGTAGAGAGTGTGGTAGAACTCAGAAAAGGTGAAGTTGAAGATGTTGATCCAACTTATTTTAAGAGTTTGGTGGGAAGCCTTCGCTATTTGACATGCACAAGACCAGATATTATGTACGGAGTAGGTCTTGTCAGTCGTTATATGAAGACACCAGATTATTCTCATCTCAATGCCGCCAAGAGGATACTACGATATATCAAGGGTACAATCAATGATGGACTATTCTATTCAACTTCTGAAGATTTCAGACTTGTCGGCTATTCAGATAGTGATTGGTGAAGAGATCTGGATTAAAGAAAGAGTACGAATGATGGACTTTCTTTCTTGGAGACACTGCTTTCACTTGATCATCCAAGAAGTTGGCAATAGTTACGTTGCCCTCATCTGAAGCTTAGTATGTTGTTTCCACCTCAAATGTATGTCATGCAATATGGGTACGAAACATGCTATTCATTTTGGAAATCTTCCAAGAAGAACCTACGAAAGTCTACATCGACAATCGATCAACAATCGCTCTAGCAAAGAATCCAGTTTTCCATGAACGCATCAAACATATTAATACAAGATATCATTACATCAGAGAGCATGTGAAGAATAAACAAGCGGAGTTGCTGTCATGCAGAACCCAAGATCAAGTTGTAGATATCTTCACAAAAGCACTAAAGTATGATGTATTCACCAAGATGAAGATGCTGCTTGGAATGATGACACAGAATCAGGTTTAAAGGGAGATGTTGAAAAATAAACCTGAATTATTGTTATTTTTTTGTTCAAACATGTTTTCAAAGTTCACCAACCATGGCATATTTGTCAAACTAAATTGAGGTCATGGATGACCTCAATTGTATTGTCCATTTGCTTAAGATTGTAGTATAAATAGATGGCTATGTATTGCTTAAATTTCTATGAGCTGGAGAGAATTGTAGAAAGAGTAAGAAGAAATTCAAAATACGATCTTTTCATGTTTATGTAATTGTTGTTGAGTGATCAAATAAATTCCATTGTTTTAAATTCTCTAAGTTTTTTTTCTCCTTCCATCAATTGGTATCAGAGCAAAATTTGATCCAAACAAAAAATCCACCATTTTTGTACCTCTGTCCAAAATCGGTTTTTAAAACGATCTCCAAAAACATTTTCAATCTCATTTCTGTATAGGTAATTCTTCCAGAAGTTCAACAATTCAAAAACAGTCGCCAGATTCCTCCGCAGGCGCTCTCACACGCCCCCTGAACATCGGCGAGTGAAGCCCGTGTGCACAGTGTGGCACACGCGCCACCTGGTGAAAAAGATGATGGTCTAGAGAACATGATAATAAATATCTATTCTGTTATTCCGGATCCACAAGATGACAGAGGCAATGATTGGGATGGAGTAGAGAAGGGAGTCAAAGTTTAGGACTGAGCTCATGTTGTTGCTCTTTTTTTAATCAGAACAGTAGTGTCATCCGATGATCCGAATTTCTTTTTAGTTTAAAGATCCATTTGCAGCCTATGACCTCCTTATGTGGTGGAAGGGATACTAATGAGCAAATGCTTTGTGTTCGAAGAGCTTGATACTGTTCTTGCATAGCTTGAGTCCATTTAGGAAAACAAAGAGCTTTCTTGATATTGATTGGTTCTTGTTGAGGAGATACATTAGCAAAAAGAGAGTGTGGGGTGAAGTGATGGTTTTGGCTCTGGACCTGGTAACCATTGAATGGGTATTATGGGGTTGAATATTAGAAATAGGTATGTCAAGAGAAATGGGGCCAATAGGAATAGTAGGAGAAACAGTAGTGGGAGATATATATGGAGAGGAAGAAGATGCAGTGTCAGAGGCAGAAGAGTGATATAACTGAGTAGGAGATGACTGAGGCATGAATACTTATGTATAATGCGTTGAGAGGAGAGTGAATGTGTCATATTGTGATTGAGATACTCTGTAACCCCATCAATTCTGAAAGTTTTAAGTGTATTGGTGAATTGTTTCACTACATATGCTTTAAACTCTAAAAACTTTGAAAAAAAACTCACTCTTATAATGCAATGGATAAATGCATGTGAAACTGTTATAATCATCTATAAACAGCACATAATACTTGAAAGAAGTCTTAGCTTCTGTTTGTATCATAATTTTAAAACTAATTCCACGTGGCTAATAATGGATTGGGATTTATGTTTAATTCGGATTTAATAAATGTAAGCCGAATTTATGCAAAAGGATAAATAGTCGCCTAAATTATAGGAGGTTGGTTGGCGGTTCAAACTTTATGCATAGCCAAAGAAGAAGTAAGAGAATAGCATGGGAAGTTGTGGTCTGGATTAAAAGGGCCACTACTCAGACATTATTATGTAAACCGCAAATGGTAAAACATGGGTGCACTATGGATGAGCGGTTACATCTGAAAAGTTACAAAGCTTCGAAGAAGACTATAAAAGAAGACCTTGGGACAACTTCAAAGAGGTCTCCGCACCATCAATGCTCTCTGCAGCAGTATTAATTTAATATTTTGTTCCTAACTCCCAGCAGTTAGTAGACTCCTCTCGTTCTTCTTCTTCTATATCTTCTTCTTCTCTGCCTTAATGGCGAATTTCTGTATCTTCCCCACTCTATCTTCTTCTACCTCTTTTTCTCTTTCTATGTAATTTTCTTTAACTGTGGAGGTCCTTGTTTCAAGACCCCCACGAACCTTTGTAACTTTAGTTCGAGTTTCTCAATTGCTTGATAGAAAGTCGGTATTTTCAGGCGCTATTCTTATATACCCTTGGAGATCTATTTCTCCTGGCACGCCCTCGCATCGTCTTCTTCTACACCACCAGGTGTTGGCCACCAAGTTGGGCAATATTTTTTGGCATGCCCGGTGGGACCCATAACACAGTTGAAGATCGTTTCACATGGCGAGAAAAGAAAAGAAAGGAGGAGCTAAAGGCACAGGGACGGGTGAAGGCTCACTCGAAGTCCCAGAAGTCCAAACTGTTGCAGCTTCACAAGAAGATTTACAAGAAGTTGCAGTTGGCATGAGAGACATGATTTTAGAGACAAATGCTGAGTTATCCCAAGGACTCACTGATTCCATTGTTAGGACGTTGAAGGAAATCAAGGAGTCACAAATAACTCTCACCAGATCCATCAAAGATATGATAGTTCTTCTTCATGAAAAACTAACTCCAGTCACTTCTGTGGTGGCTAGAAATGGCACCAACAATGATCAACTCAAGATACATGGTCGCCAGGGTGTCGTCTTACCCCCTTACCAGACATCTTCTTCTTCCCAGTTTAATAATACAGGGGAGCAGAAGGATATCCAAATAGGTGGCAAATTGAAAATGGGGGCAGCTTCTCACCCTGGTGCAGGAAGATGGAAAGATCCCAATCCTCTTTTTGCTTCTACTTCTAATGTTATATCTCTTGAAAGGATACTACCATATCCTATACCCCACAATCCCACCCTTCTTAGCAAAGAACAGGTCATTGAGTATTTTCAAGATCAATTCGGACCTGCTTTGCAAAAGTTCGGAAGGCCTATCTACAAAAAACCTTATAACGAGGCTGTTAACCGAGTAGAATTTCCTAAAGGATTTAAGGTTCCAGACTTCTCTCAATTTTCAGGAGAAGATACAAAGTCAACAGTGGAGCATGTGGCACGTTATTTCTGTTCAGTGTAGAGAAGCAGCGAGTAATGAGTTTCTTACAATGAGGTTATTCCCTAATTCCCTTATTGCAACTGCTTTCACATGGTATATAAATCTTCCTGCTAATTCGGTCCAATCATGGACCCAATTAGAAGAATTGTTTCACAAACAATTCTACAGAACTGAACAAGATGTCACTCTAGCAGATCTATCTAGGCTTTACCAAATGCCT
>NMUG010012356.1:0-10385 GCA_002855965.1 Monotropa hypopitys
AAAAGGCCTATGTATGATGGATTTCAATACCAGAACATGTATTTGATAAAAGGTCTCAATACATGTTATGAACCATCTTTAACCACAACGCATGCTCCACCAATTAACGGTGCTCACTCCTTTCTTCCCCACTCTCACTCTCCCTTCACAAACCCAGACAGTTAGGAGGAGAACATGTGTAGTTGGAGACTATGTGTTCCATTTTTGTATCATGAACAACAAATTTCATCTTTGATTCTATACTGTGAGAAAGTTATAAAAAATAGCATTTCACGATAAAATACGTGTTTAATTCAGTCACAGAATATGTAGAATTTTGTATTTGATTCTATACTTTACGAAGTAACACTTTGCTTAATATGGTTGATTCTGTTTCAAACACCTATACCGCGAGGAAATGAAATGTGAATAATTTATACACTTTTTTTATTCTATTTCATGAACCAACATGTGTTCGAATTTCACTATTTGATTCTGTTTACGCATACGTTATACACTTCTACTGAATTTCACCTTTTAATTATGTTGTGTATTGACTTTAGGAATGGATATTTTCTATTTTAAACCGTTAGATTTATGTGATCATTACTCTTGGAATTGACTACAGTGTGGGACCCCACTCATATTGATTCAATCCAATGGTTTAAATTTTTTCATTAAACTCGCTTCTTTGATGAATTGAGTTCAGTTTCAATATTTGTTGCACTGTGGGGCCCTTTATGGTGGGGTTTACCATTTTTTTATTGTGGCAGGGCAACTCATGTGGTTTCAGCCATGACGACAATCTGAGTTATGAGTTGGACGGTTGAGATTATTACTACCACCTATCACTCTGATCATTTCGGTGTTTGTAAAATGTTTGGGAGTGAGCCATGTTTAGGAGTGAGCCATGTTTGGGTTCTGTCCGTCATTGTGTTTTGTCCGTCACTGGATTCTTCCTGTCACTAGATTCTTCTCGTCAATGATTTTTGCCCATCACTGGATTCCTCCTCTCACTGCGATCGATCCGTTTCCGGTTTCGGTCGCGTGAATTGAAATAAAAATTAGGATGTGATGACCGCTTGAATTTCTGTGATGACCGCGTGTTATGGCGGGGTAACTCAGTGAGTTTGTGAGACATTTCTCCCTTGACTCCTATTGCAGCCATGACATGTGTTTTATTTTTATCGGAAAAATGCAAATCTGAGCCTATTGAAAAAAAATAATTAAATAGTTGTATGTTAATTTTAATAAATAAATTTAAATTCAATGTTTATTTTATTTGTTCAATTTCATGTTCATTTTATTTTAAAAAATTATTCAATATTTTTGTTGACTAAAAAAATTATATACTTCATTTCGTATATGGGTAATACTTATTTCGAACACGGGTAATATGTATTTCTAGATTTCGTATTGATGACGATGATTTCTGGTTCTTCCTCTGCTTGCCTTGGAGTCCTGCAAAAGAAACCTTGACACCGTCTTGGTGCCTGCCAAATAACCTCTGACGATCAAGTCAGTTGAGTTTCTCAGAAGAGAGGAAGGGAATTCAATGAGACTTAGGTAAAAGGAAGAGTTCATACCCGTTATTGTGATCCTTCAGCATTATATACCTCTCCTCTATTTAAGGAAAGCTTCCGTGAATATCTGCAACATTTCCTTACCCATTCCGCACGCTCCCGCGATTATAGGCTGATATCCCGTATTTCCGTTTTGACTTAGTAGAGTCCTTATTTCAAACAACAATTAGGCGGAAAAGATTGGTTTGAGTACTCTGAGCTGAGGTCCCTTTGATTGGGTCAACATGACTATGACCTCAGGGCTGACCTGAGGTCCGTCCTGCAGTGCTGAGGTATAAGCCCAGGGCTGACCTCAGGTCCTATCCATGGTACTGAGCTTCCCAGCTCAGTACCACCTATCAGATACTCCCCTATTTTTACCGATATTGGCTGAAGGCTATTTTGGTAAAAACCCATTTAGAACCACGCCGCCACTTTCTGGGTACTCACGATCATTAAATGCGCGATGTGAAATGTCTCACGCCTGCCATGTGGCCAATTTAAGCCCGTTCATATAGGACTGATGGGACGGCGGGGATCAGGCGTCACTTCCTTTTTCTAGGGAAGGCGTGCGTGCTTCTCTCACCGTCTTTTAAAAAGCATCCATCTGCATCCTCATTCAAGACTTGTTGAGCACCCTTCGTTTGCCCCGTAGGTACGTCCTCATTCCTTCTTCTGTTCCCTTTGAATTCATTGTTCTAGAGGTATGTCTGACTTAGAACGTACAATAACCATAAGCGAGAATACGGAGGAGGAGGTGCCCATCATGGGTCGTGGAACTAGGGTTTTGGCCAGAACGAGTCCTCCCCTAGAAGGTGAACCGGTTGGGACCTCCGGGCAATCGTCTGTCCCGTTGTACTCTAGACTGAAGTTCCATTATTATGCTCTCTCCCACTCTTCCACCTTGGATTCTGATGCTTTGGACGTCATACGTCGATGATTTCAAATCCCCGACTCAGTTCGTCTCAGGGTTCCTGATTCCGACGAGAGGGCCTGCAATAGCTTTCCCGATCAAATTTGTATTTATTAGGATGCCCTGGAAACTGGCCTACGCCTTCCTTTCCCAAAGATCGTTAGGAAGGGTCTTTCGAAATTTGGCCTTACCCCTGGGCAACTGGCCCCTAACGGGTATAGGCTTCTTATCAGCTGTGCCATTCTGTGGCTAGCTGCGTCAGATGACAAAAAGTCTCTGAGTGTGTCCTCATTTTGTAATCTATTTTCCATTAAAGAGGTCCCTTATACCGAGGCATGGTGGTACTTTAGTAAAAGACCACATTCCCCTGCGGTGGTCGACAAGCTACCCTCAGCAGTCAAGGGATGAAAAGACAAATTTTTCTTTATTAGTGGCTCTGGGTGAGAGTTTCAGAGTTGGAAAGATGAGCTCACTCCCCGTGTTCAGAGGAGATGAGGAATTCCTTCGTCACTGTGTGAGCATCGAACAATTTGCTTTAGTCAATCGTGTACCCCCTATGTTCGTTTGTTTTCTGATACTCATTTCCTTCTCTGTGCTTCAGCAAGGGAAAAGACGTCCGTTTCCTTAGAGGAGAAAGAGTATATCGCATGTGTTGAATCGCACAGCGTTAACGACCCGGATCAGCTCGTTTTATCAAAGAGTCTTTCAATCCACCTCCTTGGTCCGGAAGTTGGAAGTGAGGCCTTAGCCTTAGAAAGAGGTATCTTGCCCACCCCCTCTAGATTTTGATGCGAGCTAATCTCTTACCTTGTTTTTGGAACTACAGAGGCAGAGGATAAAGACATGGCTCCCAAACTGAGCAAAGAAGCCTTGGCCAAACTGAAGGCGGATAGGGAGAACTTGATCCCTGGCCAGGCTGCTGGCAAGAGGAAGAAGACTACAGAGGGCGTCCCTCAGGCTGTCTCCTCCGCTCTTCCACTGAGCATCATTCCTCCGCTCTTCCATTGAGCGTCGTTCCTCCTCCTTCTCCATCCACAGAGGAGGCCAAGGCAAAGAGGCCGAGAACTGAGCTGAAACAGCCCTCAGAGGCTGATCTGAGAAAGCAAAGACTGATCCCTTCTAAGGAGGGTGATCAGGACAAAGGAGCACGGGTCCAAGCAAAGGATGATGGGCCCATGGTACTATTTGACGATGATCACGCCCTGACAAAGGCTAAATGCATAGCATCTCGGGCTGATATGAAATATCTGGCTGATCAACAACCCGCGACCGTTTGTCAACAATTTTTGGTAGAGCTGAGCAGGGTAAGCTACTCACGTGCCTCTTTCTTTGAGGCTTACAATATTTCTTATGAAGTGATTCTCCTTCCTTTACACCAGGTCTTTACGAAGGGCATTTTTATAGCCCAAGAGGTGACCAAGTCTTCGCAACAGCAGGAGAGGTTGATCAAGAAAAATCAAGACCTCCAACATCAAATTGGACAAGCTCAGTCTGAGAGGAATGCTGCAGCCCTGACCTTAAAGAAGAAGGAGTCGGAACTCCAGCGGCTGGTGGAGAAAAAATTTGCTGTCGCAGAGAAGTTGAAAGCAGAAGAGGAGAAGTTGAAAGCAGAAGTAGCCCACTGTGCTGGTTTGTCCGAGGATTTGAAAAAGATTGCTGCTGAGAGAGTCCAGGAGGAAGAGAAAGCTTCTGCTTCCATGGCTAAAGTTGAGGAGTGCCTTGGGCAACTCCGGGAGATTTGTAACAAGGATCTACAGGAGCATATGGACAAAGTGACCTCAAGCTACTTTGATGGTTTTGAGGAGATGAGGAGGCAATGCATCAGCAAGTACCCTGACTTGGACTTCAGCACCCAACTCTTTGAGATAACAATGGAAGATTCAACAGTTGTGGGTGAGGAAGACGACAATCAGGGTGTTGAGGTTACTTCTCAGAGTCTCAACCTTGCTCCTACTTATTCTTCAGCTCCTGATGGGATTGACAGGATAGTTCAGGATGCTATCACATTCGCGGCTACGGAGATACTGGAGGAGGTGGTTGACAGAGTCGTTGGGGAGGAGTAGGGAACATTTTTTATAAGTTTTAATTTCCTTCAACCCTTCTGATCTTGTGAACTGTTGGACTGGCTGAGCTCGGCGTTTCTCTTATCTTTGTAATGTATTGGATTTTTGTGATGTAATCCATTAACTTCTTGGTTTGGAATGCAATTCGGTTTTACATTCTGTTGGGCCTTATCGTGATATTCATAGCTCGTCTGCGCCGTAGCACTTATTGCCTTAATAAATTGGGACATGCCTTAGCGTGGGGCTGAGATGTCATATCACGGTGATGGGCAATTTACGTCATGCCTCAGCATGATGCTGAGCTCATACCTTATTGATAGCCTTCAGCTGTGCCTTAGCACTGTCGCCTTAGCGATTTATGTCGTGCCTTAGCATGGTGCTGAGCTTATACCTTAGTGTTTAGCCTTCAGCTGTGCCTTAGCACTGTCGCCTTAGCGATTTATGTCGCGCCTTAGCATGGTGCTAAGCTTACACCTTAGTTTTTAGCCTTCAGCTGTGCCTTAGCAATTTTTTGCCTTAGCGATTTGTGTCATGCCTTAGCATGGTGATGAGCCTACACCTTAGTGTTAGCCTTCAACTGTGCCTTAGCACTTTTCGCCTTAGCGATTTGTGTCATGCCTTAGCATAGTGCTGAGCTTACACCTTAGTGCTGAGCTCGTCTGTGCCGCAACAATTAATTACACATTCATGGATACATAATGGATGAAAAACGAATAGAATCTTGCATTCATACTTAACCATGTCATAGATACAACTTATTAAAGAGAGTTGAGATCACCAAAGGCAGTACAATGGTAAATTAAAGTCAAGATCCAGCTCATATTTGTAACAAAATGTCATGAGAAAGACAGCTTTAAATAAAATGCCATGAAGATGATAAATTTTAGCTTTAGTAAGCTCCAAGGTTTTGGCAATTCTTCAAATGTTACCTGTAATATTTCTTCAAATGCTCTGCATTCCAAGGATTTGGCATTTCTTTGCCCTTTAAGGTCCCTAACCGATATGCCCCTGCTTTGGAATGTCGGAGAATTTGATAAGGTCCTTCCCAGTTGGGCTGGAGATGTTTTACCTTTCTTCCTGTGGGGTCAGCTTTCCTCAACACCAGGTCACCAGGCTGAAGCGATCTGGGCTGCACCTTGGAGTTGTGGTATTTCACCATTCTCTGTTGATAAATCGTGACCCTTGCTTCTGCTCTGCTCCTTTTTTCCTCAATTAATTCTAGCTCAGCCCTGAGCTCTTCCCCGTTCTCGGCTTCGTCCAGCGACACAGTTTTGTAATTGAGCAGTTCCACTTCAATGGGGACTACAGCTTCTGCTCCAAAGGCCAGGGAGTATGGTGTTTTGCCTGTAGCCGATCTGGGCGATGTTCGAAAAGCCCATAGTACATGGTGCAGCTCATTCGGTCAGTCTCCCTTCGCAGACTTCAGTCTTCTTTTAATCCCCTTCTTTATCTCGCGATTTGTAACTTCAGTCTGTCCATTAGCCCTGGGATAGGCATTAGACGTAAAATGCACGTATATTGCTTTCGTGACACAGAAATCCTTGAACTCCGAGCTGTCGAATTGTTTCCCAAGGTCTACCACCAGCACCCTAGGCAATCCAAACGTACAAATAATGTTCTGTCAGAGAAAAGAAATGGTTGCTTGGGAAATGATGATGGATAAGGCCTTAGCCTCAACCCATTTTGTACAATAATCAATCGCTACCACGACATATTACCTTTGCCCTACTCCCCTGGGAAGGGATCTAATGAAATCCATCCCCCACTGGGCGAAAGGCCAAGGTCCCTTCATGGGGCTCATCTGAGTTGGGGGCACATGGAAGATATTAGCATACCTCTAGCAGGAATCACATTTCTTGACCAACGCCGTACAATAATTCTACATAGTGGGCCAATAATAGCCTAACCTGATAATCTTGTGCGCAATGGTTCTACCCCTGTAATGTGCACCCCAGATTCCCCCATGAACTTCCTCCATAGCGCTGTTGGCTTCATATTTCGTTAGGCATCTGAGATACGGTAAAGAAAATCCCCTCTTATACAGAACATCACCCATCAACGTGTACCTCACTGCCTGGATTTTCAGCTTTCTGGCCTCCTGCCTATCCTCTCGCAGCTCACCCGATCTAATGTACCTGACAATGGGCCCAACCCATGAGTCAGAATAGTCAATAGTCATGATTAGTTGCGCATCCTTTCCAACACTTGGAGCTTTCAATGTCTGGATCAATATCCCCCTTGGAGGAATCTCTTCCGCCGAGGTGGCCATCTTAGATAATAGGTCAGCTTCTTGGTTTTCCTCTTTGGGAATCTGAGAAATTGAGAATGTATCAAATTTTTGAGCTAACTGCTTGACTGCTCGAAGGTATTTCTCCATCGTTTCTTCCTTCGCTTCAAACTCCCCATTTACTTGACTCACAACAAGTTGAGAGTCGCTCATCACAGCTAAACATCTCAGGCCAATCACTTGAGCAATCTGGAGCCCAATCACCAAAGCCTCATATTCTGCCTGGTTATTCATAGCATTGAACTCAAACCTTAATGCGTACTTTAATTTCTCCCCATCTGGTGAGGTCAGCATCATACCTGCCCCACTCATCCTCCTGGTAACTGACCCGTCCACGTGCAGGAGCCATGTTTCTTCGTCTCTTTTAAACACCTCATCATCTGGTGCTGCGTACTCAACCAAGAAATCCGTCAAGGCCTGAGCCTTCATCGAGCTCCTGGGCTTGTAATCTATGTCGAACTCCCCCAGTTCTAAAGACCACTGGATGAGACATCCTGAGGTATCTGGATTGTGGAGAGCCCTCTTGAGAGGCAAGTCAGTCAAAATACTGATGGGATGTGATTGAAAATAGGGCCTCAATCTCCTGGCCACAGTAATTACTGTGAATGCCACCTTCTCAATTCTCGGGTACCTGGTTTCTGACCCTCTCAATGCTCTGCTTGTGTAGTAGATCGGGTACTGCACACCTTTATCTATTCGAACTAGGACTGAGCTGACCGCGCATGGAGATACCGCAATGTATAAAAATAGCTCCTCCCCATCCAACGATGAGCTGAGCAATGGGGGGTGCTGCAAATAGTGCTTCAACTGGTTGAATGCATGCTCGCTTTCCTCCGTCCACACAAAACTTTTCTTTAACACCTTGAAGAAGGATTGGCACTTATCCGTCGCCTTGGACACAAACCTGCTCAGGGCTGCCACACACCCCGTGAGCCGCTGTACTTCCTTCACTGTCCTGGGAGACTTCATCTCTAAAATTACCCTGATCTTCTCCGGGTTTGCTTCAATTCCTCTCTGAGATACCATGAATCCTAGAAATTTGCCTGACGCCATCCCAAATGCGCATTTTGCCGGATTTAATTTCATTTTATACTTCCTTAGGATATCAAAGGCTTGGGCTAGGTCTTCCATATGGCTGACTCGCTGGGGGCTCTTCACTAACATATCATCAACATAAACCTCCATGCTCTTGGATAGGAGGTTTTTAAACATTCTGTTAACTAACCTCTGGTATGTAGCGCCCGCGTTCTTCAATCCAAAGGGCATGATAGTATAAC
Organism: Monotropa hypopitys; assembly: GCA_002855965.1. Classification (NCBI taxonomy): domain Eukaryota; kingdom Viridiplantae; phylum Streptophyta; class Magnoliopsida; order Ericales; family Ericaceae; genus Monotropa; species Monotropa hypopitys. Next base: position 8,082 of record NMUG010012356.1, read on the forward strand.
AATACAGTCCCCTGTCCGTAACAAACGATGTCTTCTACTGGTCATCCTCATCCATCTTTATCTGGTTGTACCCTGAAAAAGCATCCATGAAGCTCAGAAGATCGTGTCCAGATGTGGCATCCACCAACTGATCTATACGAGGAAGTGAAAAGCTATCCTTTGGGCATGATTTGTTGAGATCCTTGAAATCGACACACATCCTCCATTGCCCAGAGGACTTTTTAACCATGACAACATTAGCAATCCAGGCAGGATATTGTACTTCTCGTATGGATCTAGCCTTCAACAATTTGTCAACCTCCTCAACCACTGCTCTGCTCCTGTCAGGGGCGAAGGTCCTATTCTTCTGTTTGATTGGCTTATGATCTGGGTTTACATTCAAGCGGTGTACCATAATCCGTTGATCTATTCCAGGCATATTCTCATGTGTCCATGCGAAGATATCCTTACTTTTTGCCAAGAAGTCGATTAAAGAATTCCTCTCGTTGCCTTGTAAACCTGTTCCTACCTGAATCTTCTTATCTGGCTCATCAGGCCAGATCTGGAGCGAGACAAGCTTCTCCACAGGTTATCCTCTTAACAATTTTTCCTCATCTTTGACGTCCAGCTCTTCCACCACTAACGCCTCACTGTGATGCCTGACAGAATAATTATAGCACTCTCGAGCTATTTTTTGGTCCCCTTTCATTTTTCCAACCCCCTCAGGCGTGGGGAATTTCACTTTAAGATGATGCGTGGAAATCACTGCCTTGATTTTGTTCAAAAGAACTCTCCCAACAATGGCATTATACGCAGACGGTGAATCTACCACCAAGAAGCCCATCATAGTTGTTACTTGACTTCCCTCTTTGCCCATGGTCACTGGAAGGGCTATCTGCCCTTTCGGATAAACTGCCTCCCCAGTAAATCCCACCAGGGGAGATGCCATTGGCTTTAGCCTCTCTCTTCCCAACCTCAGCTGGTCGAATGCATAGAGGAACAAAATACCGGTTGAGCTCCCACTGTCTATGATTACCCTTCTGGTTTTAAAGTTGACAATGACCATATAAACTACGAGCGAGTCATCGTGTGGGTACACTGTCCCTCTCTCATCCTCCTCAGAAAAGATGATTGGTACCCTTGTCTTTTGGGAACATTTTCTCTGCCTTCCCACCGTGCAGACCTCCATTGGGTCGTCTGACCTTAATCTTCTCAGATGTACCTTCTGAGATGAGCTGGACGAGCCACCTCCTGCTGACCCACCATGAATGACTATGATCTCTCCGATAAGATCATTATTTTCTGGGGCTCGAGCTCTCTCCTCCCAACGCTGTCCTCCTCTCTGAGGTCTCTGATCCCTTTGTACACAAATCTCTACAATCGACCTCTTTGGATGAGGTCCTCTATCTGACCCTAGGATGCCTGTCAGGATTACTCTTAAACTTTTCTGGCCACTTAAGATCAGGATCGTCCCTCAAATCACCCAAAATGTGTTCCACAGAAGCCACCAATGGAGTATAGTGCTTATGTTTCTCAGGCAGTCCCCCAACTCTCCAAGGTGAATCCCTGGGCTCTGATCTTCTTCTACGACTATCCTGTGCCATCCCCCATGTGGGATCTTTCATCTTGCGATCAATCTGCACCTGGGCAGACATTGATGGAGCCTGCCCGTGAGATCCCTCATCTCGCCCCCTTCGCGCACTAATAGCATCCTCTGCATTCATGTATTTCTGAGCTGGGAGCATGAGCTCGGCCATATCCTGCGGGGGGTCCTGTGTCAAGCTAAAAAATAATGCTCCTGACCACAGGCCTGAGATGTATGCTGCCATGGCCATTTTATCGTCTGAACTCTCAATTTGTATTGCCTCCTGAGTGAAGTGAGTCGTGTACTCCCTCACAGACTCCCCTTTCCTCTGCCTAACAGTCAGTAGGTATGTATCTGGCTTTCTGTACCTCTGACCTGCTATAAAATGGCTGACAAACTTTTGACTTAACTTCTTGAAACTGCTGATACACCCCGACTTCAACTTGTTGAACCACATCCTAGCACTTCCCTTAAGCGTGACTGGGAAGGCCCTACACATGACTTCATCTGGCACAACTTGCAGAGTCATAAAGTTTTTATAAGTTTCCAAGTGATCTAGTGGGTCCGTAGTACCACTGAACGACTTGATTACCGGTATCTTGAACTTGGACGGTAAGGGCAGATCTAAAACCCGTTGTGAAAACAGCGAGTCAGTGGTCTGTACCTGATATGGGGGATTTACACATAGGCTCAGCTCGGCTAATCAGCAGGTCAGCTCTGCCACTCTGGTCAGACCAACA
>NMUG010012357.1:0-10385 GCA_002855965.1 Monotropa hypopitys
TACCGGATACTTTGCCATACCAAAGCAGGCGCATATCGGCTTACCACACTCAAAGGAGGGGAGGTACAAAGCTCATGGAACGCAGACCATTTGAAATTATAATGTAAATGACTTATCATTTTATGTGTTCAGAACGTTTTCATTGATTAACGCAACTAATGCTTTCTCCCAACATTATCCCTTACATACATCAAATCACTTTTGAAATTTATGTACAAGAATTGATGAAGAATGATGCTACGGCATCTCGACAAAGGCAGCAAGACTGCGCGGATCGACTGTCCTACGGAACATGGTGCTACAGCATCTCGACAAAGGTAGCAAGACTGCTCGGATCGACTGTCCTACGGGACATGGTGCTACGACATCCCGACAAAGGCAGCAAGACTGCTCGGATCGACTGTCCTATGAGACATGAAGCTATGAAATCTCGACAAAGGCAGTATGACTGCTCGGATCGGCTGTCCTACGAGACATGATGCTACGACATCTTAAGAAGCAGCAACATTGCTCACGAAATGGCAAAATAATCTTAGTCCACCATTCCGTCGCAAAAATAGATAAGCAAGGAAAAGCGACAAATAACAATCATACAAGTGAAGAGATCAGAATGTCTAAGCACATCACTTGGGGGAGAATATCAAATAAGACACAGAAATACAGAAACAAATTAAACAAACATGATAAGCAAAGGAGTGTTAATACTCAAGAGGTCATTACAAATTAAACAAACATTGGTCAGTTTTTATTTTGATCAACAACAGAGGCATTTACAGAAGCCTCAACATCTCCCTGATCATCCTTCGCATCAGATCTCTTGGGGGCCATAACATAATCCACAGTCTCGCCAACATGAACTGGATGTCCCTCGATGATAGTTGATATCTCTCTAACACCCTCCTCGCCTTTTTCGGCATCTAGTTCGCCTTCTTTAGTACCTCCTCCATCTTTCTTACCACTATCATCATCTTATACAACAACGAGGATATCTGGAGCTGCATCGTTCAAATCCACATCAGGTACGTCGATGGTTACCCCCATCTCATCAGGCATCGAATGAAAAATAGAAAAGTCCAGGTCAGGGTAGTAAGAAGAAGCAGCTTCCCTCATCATATCAACAACTTCATCAAAGTAGTGCTGAATCCTCTATTGGAAGTTGTCTGACTTAACCATCGAGATGGTTATATCCGTCTTCAGATCATCTTCATCTTCTAAAATGCCTCATATACAAGGTACTCCTCAATGATTTTTCCTCGAGTGGCTAAAAGGGCCTCAGATTGTTGGGATTTGAGAGATAAAAACTTGTTTTCCCAGTCTTTGGCTTTAGCCTGTGACTTCTCGGCAAACTCATTGCTAAGTTTTAGCTCATCATTGGCCTTCTCAAGTGCTTGGTTGAAAGAGGCAAGGTTCGAGACAGCAACATCCCGGGCAACAGTCAACTCGTCAATAACAACATCTGATGACTCCTTGGAGAACCTAATTTTTCCAAGTTCTTTGCTCAGAGAAACTGTCAAGACCCAACCCTAAATGGGCCACGACTGGCCAACGAGCAAGCTCGCAAAGGCCTACTAATAATGAGTTTAGGGATTTCATCACAATAATACAATGAAAACGAAAACGTTAAACAAAGTCCAGAGAGTGCATAAATGTAATTACCACAATGTTTCCTGCTGATACATACTACAGAAGGCTCATAATGGCCTTTACAATGGAAATGAGAAATACATCAAGTGTAAACGGAAAGTCTAATTCTCCAAAGTTATTCCTCCTCGATACCTGAAAAGAGTTTTTAGAAAACGCATAAGCATAAAGCTAGAGTGAATCAAGATAAACCAAGGTTACAAGTTTCTATGGATAAACAACATATTATCAAAAATCATCTTTCCTTCCGTTTTCAACATAGTAAGTGAGGGGGGCTTACTAGCCCAAATCCTGAAATTTCATATGATTGAATAGTTAAGCCTATGGCCTTCACGAAACATCCTTCGGCCCATAACTAACATTTATTTACATTTTTCCATTTTTCATTTTGGATTTCCCGACATGATCTTATCATGCTGCTCTTCACGGTTCCAGTAACCTTAGGAAGCGACCCTAAATAGATTTGCATAGTTGTGATATTACTGTGATCAACTTGGTCATTATCCCTTATTACCCCTACCTCGCCGGTTTCTGAATTCGCCCCTGGCGGCGAGCTACCGTGTCACTATTCATGTCGTTCCATCATAAAACATCTTTCCTGTTTTGTCAATCCATGGTAGTAAAAAGAGTACATGCTATTTTTCTGTTTGTAAAGATATGAACATAATACAGTAAGATTCTCAATAGTATAAATCATACATTTACAAATGTTTAACATGTTTAAAACTGTAGGAGTAACAAGGGCATATAGAGATTCATCTTTTCTTGTTATGATTCTTCCTTTGAACTTCCTCTAGTCACCTCAAATCTGCCAATAGCAACATAATACATTATTTCTAAACCTTTGCCGAGCTACTAAGGTACTGACCGAGCTAAGCTGTCGGGCCAGGCTTGGCCGGACTGCCATTGGCCGACTGACCGAGCTCCTGGTTGAAGGCCTTCTGTCCAGAGGACAGTAACTGACTGATTGTGTTCGGGAACTACACCTTACCGCTTAATATTGGTTTGGAGGACATTCTGGACCGAAGGGTCCTGTTGTCGATCTAAAAAGGGCTGCTAGAATACATTTTCTAAGTCCTGTCGAGCAGTCGAGCAGAAGCTGTCGGTTTTATAGGGCGCCGGGCTAAGACTTCTGCCAAGCTAAGGACTTGCCGAGCAAGCAGTCTGCCGAACAGCCCACAAGGCTATGGTTGATCTCTGGCTGTGCAGGAAACAGTGCTTAGGGCATTCTGGTTTGTCAAAAGGGTTCATACAGTGATTACAAGGTAAAAGGACTAATTGTCCGAATAGTTAAACATGTAGCCGAGTTGAAAGTGTTGAGTAAAAATAAGGCGGTCAGTCCCTTCTGCCGAGCACAAGTGCTCCAGTAAGTGAGAGGTCGGCAATACATAAAAAGGAGTGAATAATGTATTGAGGTGGTCCGGTCATATGTGCCGAACTGAAATGAGTTCAGTCAGAGGGTCCAAAGGATAGTCCAGACCTATTTGGCTAAGTGACGAGCTCTGAGAATTTCTGCCAAGCAAAAATCAGTGTGGCACAGTGTTAACAATTATGAAAAGAACAACCTTTGAACGGGAAACAATTGAGAGAATTTTCATTAACTGAAAATATGATGGTTACATGCTTTTATAGAGGATGAGCAAACCATCCACCGACATACACAGTGGGCTGACAAGGCCCAACAGTGCCTAACAGACATCATAATCTTCTGGAACATGAAAAGTGATTTTCTAGAAGATCACCCATAGTACCAAGATAACAAGGACAAACATTAACCAACTACTGGAAGAACGGAAACTATCTTCTAGAACATCATAAGAGAAGAACTAGAAGTATGCATCATGAACTCTCATCTTCTGAAAAAATAAGCTCTATCTTCCGGAACATCAAGGATGAAGATATTAGACCTGCGACAATTAGCTTGATCTTCTAGAACATGAGCACCGAACTTCTCGAACATCAAGAGTAAAAACAGAAGAGATTTGTTTCTTTAACATTCCCCCTCAAACTAATGCTGGGAGGAGCTCAGCTTTAGTTTGTCCCTTAGATAGCCAAATCTTGAAATTGTAAGGGGCTTGGTGAAGATGTCAGTAACTTGATATTCAGTGGGAACATGATTGACTTGAAGTTGATTTTGAGCAATTTTTTTCTCTAACAAAATGAAAGTCAACTTCAATATGTTTGGTTCTAGCATGAAACACTGGATTGGTGGCCAAAGATATGGCTGAGTTGTTGTCACACCAAATCTTAGCAATTATATTTTGATCAAAAACTTTAAGATCCTTCATGAGTTGGATAATCCACAGAACTTCTGAGACAGTATTGGCTAGTGCTTTGTATTCTGCCTCTGTAGAGGATCTAGCCATTGTGGACTGTTTTTTAGCAGACCAAGACACAAGGTTGTGACCAAGATATACACAGTATCCACCTGTGGATCCTCTATCCAGAGCATCACCTGCCCAATCAGCATCAGAGTATGCAGTGATAGCAGAAGACCCTTTGTTAAAAGATAAACCATAGTCCAAGGTCTCTTTTATGTATCTGAGAATTCTTTTGAGCTCCATAAAATGATCCTCTAATGGCATGTGCATGTGTTGGCATACACCGTTGACATCATAAGATATGTCAGGTCTAGTTAGAGTGAGATACTGAAGAGAGCCAGTAAGGGATCTGTATAGATCAGGATTTGTCATAAGTGTTGGCTTATATGAACACTTCCTGAGAGATGATGGAGTGGAACATGTAGTACAATTTGTCAATCCAGCCTTCTTTAATAAGTCAAAGGCATATTTTTTCTGACATAGAAACAAACCAATATCACCCTTAGTAACTTCTATTCCTAAGAAATAATTCAGACTCCCTAGTTCTTTGAGAGCAAATTTATTATGTAGTTGATTTATCATGTTTTGAATCATCTCTTTATTGTTCCCAGTTACAAGAATATCATCTACATATATTAGGATGTATGTCAGGTTGTTACCTTGATGATATACAAAGAGAGAGGAGTCTGCAAGACTATTTTTGAATCCAAGGAGAATAAGATATTTGGATAGCATATCATACCAAGCTCTTAGAGCTTGTTTTAGACCATATAAGGCTTTATGAAGAAAACATACCTTGTCTGGAGAATTGGGATCAACAAAACCTTGAGGCTGTTGTAGGTATGCCTGTTCTTTAAGGTTGCCATGAAGGAATGCATTGGAAACATCTAATTGCTTGATATCCCATCCATGTTGAACAGCTAGAGATATTACCACTCTAACAGTGGGCTGTTTTATTACAAGACTAAAGGTTTCAGTGTAATCAATCCCCTCAGTCTGCTGAAATCATTTTGCTACTAACCTAGCCTTATATCTTGCTATGGTTCCATCAGGATTTTTTTTAATTTCTTAGGTCCATTTGAATCCTACAATGGGCACATTAGGTGGAGTAGGAACAAGGGTCCAGGTCTTCTGAGACATTAGGGCATTATATTTTTCAGACATGGCCTGTCTCCATGCAGGTGAGGTAATAGCCTCTTTAAATGTCTTAGGTTCCTCATCAAAAAAGGATTGAATATGAAGATTTATTTGACCTATATTATTATCAATTCTGCTCTTAGATCTAGTGACCATAGAGTGACAGTTTTTATCAGTACTATTTCTGGTTTGATTTTCTAAGTTAACTTGATTACTAATGGAGCTTTTAGACCTAGTGGTTATGTGGTGAGAAGTAGCATTAGTGATTGTGTTATCTTGACAGCTAGAAGATGTGTTGGGAGGATGTACTGTGGATGAGGAAGTGATATTTGTGTGGTCATTTTCAGAAGAGGTATCCACATCATACTTATAAGGCTGAAAAGAGATGATACTATCAGATCTTGACTGGTCACTGTGAGGTTTTTCATTTAGTGATTCAATAATAGATTTATAAGGAAATTCATACTCAATGAATTTAACATGTCTGGTCAAGTAGACTCTGTTGGTAGTAGGATCAAGGCATTTATATCTCTTGGTTTCAGAGGAGTATCCTAGAAAAACACATATCTTAGATCTTTGTTCAAGCTTGTTTGAGTTATAGGGCCTAAGGTGGGGAAAGAAAGTACACCCAAAAGGCCTTAAAATCATATAGTTAACAGAGTGTTGGTATAGCATGTCATAAGGTATATCAAACTTTAGAGTTGAATGAGGGAGTCTATTGATGAGATACGTAGACAATGTCATTGCCTCAAGCTAGAATTTTATGGGCATTTGAGCTTGTTGAAGAAGGGTTATGGTAGTTTCAACAATGTGAGCATGTTTTCTTTCAACAAGATCATTTTGTTGAGGGGTATAAGGACAAGAGGTTTCCTGTAGGATACCAAATGTGTTAAACAGCTTGGTCATGAGTTTGTTTAAAAACTCACCACCACAGTCAGACCTTATAGTTTTAATTTTGGAATTGAAGTGAGTTGAGTCAAACTTTCTGAAATTCTTAATTTTATCATACACTTCACTTTGTAGATATATAGGAAACAGCCAGCTGTACCTAGTAAAATCATCAATCAATAACATGTAATACTTATAGCCAGTAAAAGAGTTAACAGGGGCAGGACCCAGACATCAGCATGTATAAGATCAAAAGGTTTCATAGTTCTAGAAGTAGAAGATAAAAAAGGCAGCTTATGACTCTTCCCATTATTACAAGCATAACACTCAAAGTTGCTAGTAATTCTAGATGTTTGAATTTTATTCTTAGAAGCAAGATGTCTCATCATATCACCGTTGGGGTGTCCTAGCCTTCTATGCCATAGTTTAACATTGGAGGAAGCTCCAATGAGGGCAGTAGGATTTTGAGTCTTGCTAGAAGAAGGATGAAAGGGATACAGTCCCTGTTGACATATTCCTTTGTGAACAATCTGTTTGGTATTCAGATCCTGTATCATGTAGTCATTAGAGTCAAAAATAATTCTACAATTATTGTCCAAAGCAAGTCGAAAAATAGATAGTAAATCGTGTGAGATTTTTGGAGCGTGCAATATATTTTTAAGATTAATATTGTAACAAAGAAGACTTAGTTGACTAGTACCTATGTTCTGGACCTGAACACACTCCCCATTACCTACCATCACTTGATTTGGATTATACTGATTCTGGTTGGGAATAAACTGAGCAGGTTGTGAGATGTTGTTACAATTATTGGTTACATGAGTGGTAGCTCCTGAGTCAAGATACCAGGGTGATGGTTGGTTGCCTCCACAGTAACTTTGAACATATTGATTGTAGTGCTGACAGTAAGGTGTGTATTGAGGTGCCATATTCACTTGATGTCTGGGCCTAAAGTTGTTGGCATGATTTTCATTTCCCCAATTCTGAGGTCTTGAATATTGTGGCCTGAAGTTAGTATCGAGTCTAAAGTAGCACCTGTCAGCAAGATGATTTGTCTTCCCACATATTTGGCAAGGATTGCTATTCCTGGGATTTCCCCGTTGTTGTTCCCTTTAAATTTCTTGTTGTTACCACCATTGCTATAAAAGCCCCGAGAGTTATTCTGGTCTAATTGGTTTTCTTGAAGATTAGACATACTGGTGTACTGTAGAACACTCTTCCCAGTATTGTTGGAATCTTGATGATCTTGCTGTTGAGTTTGAGATTCCTTGACCATGAGAAGGGTAGTGGTGTCCATCTTGTCTTGACACAATTCTTCAGCCATAAGCATGGAATATAGATCACAAAATTTCAATGTGTTATTATCAGACCTGGTTCTAATAGCTTGTTTGAATGTGCGATAGATTTCATCAGACAGACCGTTTAGGGTGTGAAATATGACATCTTCTTCCTCAATGTGATAGCCAGATAACTCGAGTTTTTGAAGAGTTATTTTGATATTATCAAGGTATTCCTCCATACCATAGTTTTTCTCTACAGTGTAGAGTTTCCTCTTCATATCCATGACGTGAGTTCTAGACAAAGTACTGAATCTTTCTTCAAGCTTAATCCAGAACTCTGAGACTCTGCGTGAGCCAATCACATGGGGAAGAACAAAGGGAGTAAGCGTAGCAATTAAACAACACAGAAGAAGTTTATCTGTTGTGTCCCACTTCTGGTAATTAGGATTTAGAGTTTTGTCTCTTGTGATGTCTTGAATCTCTGTATCAGGTATATCATTTGATTTATCGATCAGATCAGATAAGCCATTTGCGAACAAGGCAGTCTCCACTTGTGTCTTCCATACCAGATAATTTGTTGAGTCAAGTTTTAGAGTGATAAAGCTCTGAAAATTGCTGATGAGAAACTTTAAGGAAGATGATATTCCTTCTGCAGCCATTGAAGGATCAGAAGAGAGATGAATCTTGAAATCTCGATGATTCTTGATTTTCTTGAATTAACCTTGGATCTTCTTTATTGACGACTAGTCATTGAAGCTCTGATACCATGTTAACAATTATGAAAAGAACAACCTTTGAACGGGAAACAATTGAGAGAATTTTCATTAACTAAAAATATGATGGTTACATGCTTTTATAGAGGATGAGCAGACCATCCACCGACATACACAATGGGCTGACAAGGCCCAACAGTGCCTAACAGACATCATAATCTTCTGAAACATAAAAAGTGATCTTCCAGAAGATCACCCACAATACCAAGATAACAAGGACAAACATTAACCAACTACTGGAAGAACGAAAGCTATCTTCCAGAACATCATAAGAGCAGAACTAGAAGTATGCATCATGAACTCTCATCTTCTGGAACAATAAGCTCTATCTTCCGGAACATCAAGGATGAGGATAATAGACCTGCGACCATTAGCTTGATCTTCTAGAACATGAGTACCGAACTTCTCGAACATCAAGAGTAAAAACAGAAGAGATTTGTTTCTTTAACACACAGTCCTTCGGTGGACTTGCCGAATAAAGTTAAAGACGACTAAAAAAGGGAAATTGTTGCCGAAGGGTTAAGTGATTACCTGAGTTGGCCTCTTGGTCCGGTAAATGGTTGTCGAGCTGAATATTGTCCGGAGGATAAGAGTCCGGGAAGAGGAGCCTTCTGACCTTGAATGGTTGATCCGGAGGGTTAGTAAGGTTGTTCTAATGAACTAAGACTGGTCGGACAAGGAAGCTGGAAGATTGGGGAGGTCTGCCGAACACAAGTGTCCGGAGCTTGGACTTTCTCTCACTAGAATTGAATGAACAGAGAAGTTGCTGGTGGGACTTGAATGCTTCACAAATAGTTGTTTAAATAGGGATCCGAAGGGATTGGTGCATTAAATGCTCGGATTGATATAACCTTACCCCAGCCGAACAAGTCAGTGACTTGTCCCATCTGGGTCAGGTCTGAACCTTCTGACATGTCCGTCAACCTACGACTGAGTTGTCCCATCCGAGTCAGGCGATGGGTCAGTCCGGATGGGACTTGTCCCTACAGCTCGGCAGAGCTACCGCGTAGCTGGTGCTCGGGTCCGGGCTGAGCTGGGCCGGTCAGTTTGGTTGGTCCGGATCAGGCTGGTCCAGTCTGCTTGGTTCCGGACGGGTCTTGGGTTGGGCTTTAGCCCCCATTTGCCTTTATTTCCTTGATTTAACCCTCAAACTCAATAATCCACTTTGCCTCAAATAAATTCAAATAGTTCTCAAAATTTTCTAAAAATATAGGGATAATTAATTAAACATATTTTTGGCCTATTTATTGGGCGAGGGCCTCACATCCTCTCTACCTTTAAAAGTTTGGTCCCTCAAACTTAAATAAATTGTATAAAAGGCTATAGGATGAAACTTTATACATTAATCGAATAGGTGCGAGTAATTGAGACGCATGTCGCTCTCCTTCTCCCAAGTAGCTTCGTTTCCTGATTGATTTTCCCACCAGACTTTGATGAGCGGAATGACTTTATTTCTGTGTTGCTTCTCTTGCCGGTCTATGATTCGAACGGGTCTTTCTTCGTATGCCAAATTCTTTTCGATCTCGATGGTTGGTTGAACTAGAAAGTGCGTGGGGTCTGATATATACTTTCAAAGCATCGATATGTGGAATATATCATGGACGTTAGCTAGTTCTGGGGTGAGTGCTAATCGGTATGCGACTGGTTCAATTCTTTTGAGGATTTCAAAAGGTCCTATGTAGCGTGGGTTGAGCTTCCATCTCTTTCTGAATCTGACGACTCCCTTCATAAGTGACACCTTCAAGAATACCTTGTCTCTTTCTTGGAATGCTAGTTCCCTTCGACATGCATCGGCATAGCTCTTCTGACGGTCCTGAGCTATCTTCAGCTTGTTCTGGATAAGCTTGATCTTCTCGGTGGTTTCCTGTACAATTTCTGGTCCTGTGGGCATCTCTTCTACAACTTCGGTCCAACATGCTGGTGATCTGCATTTCCTGCCGTACATCGCTCCGAACGGTGACATCTGGATACTTGCTTGGTAGCTATTGTTGTATGCGAATTCTGCTAAGAGTAGGTGTTCTTCCCAGCTTCCCTGAAATTCTAACATGCATGCTCATAGAAGATCTTCTAAGATCTGAATTGTCCTCTCTTATTGGCCGTCAGTTTGTGGATGAAAGGTGGTACTAAAGTTTAGCGTTGTTCCCATTGCTTTTTGTGGCGACTTCCAGAATCTAGACACGAATCGAGGGTCTCTATCGGATGTAATCGAAACAGGCATTCCGTGTAATCGAATGATATCCCGTAGGTAGGTGGTTGCCATTTGGTCCATTGAATATGTGTTCTTGTTTGGAATAAAATGAGCTGACTTGGTCAAGCGATCGACTATGACCCATATCGTATTTTTG
>NMUG010012358.1:0-10384 GCA_002855965.1 Monotropa hypopitys
GGCATATCTAATGCTTAGATCATGAATTAGTCTAGCAAACAAATCCAATTCCATTGAAATCTCTCTCTTGTAATCTGGGGTTTAATCATAAGATCCTCTAGGGGGATCCTAATGTTAGGTGGATACTCTCTGAGTACTTGAAGGATGAGGAGAAGGGAATTGATTCTTGGGTTTCCATCAATAACGAGGGATTTAATCTCTTGCAACTCTCTCTTAGATCTAATTTTCATTTTCTGGTACTCCACAACTTCAACAGTCCATATCTCTATTTCACTTCTCAAAACCAATTAAGTACTAAATTGAAGTTAGAATCAATTACAAACCAAAATTCCCTATGGAAAAATGACCTAGTTCTTACCAGTTTTATTATGCTTGAGCGACAAACACATAGATTAATTCACTTACGCTTGAGTGGGTTAATCTAATTTCTGTTTTGGTCTTTCATTGCTTTCACATTATTTGGATTAAATTGCACATACAAGTTTGTGTGCCAAGCAGTGAGTCGCATACCTCTCATTATAATACATCCACCTGTATCGCACAGGGCCACCAATTTTAGCCTCCTCTACTAAATGAATGGGCAAATGCTCCATTGTGTCATAAAATGTCAGTGGGAATATTCTCTCGAGCTGACATAAAGTAAGCACTATTCGAGATTGAAGGTGATCCAACTCATCAACCTTTAAGACTTTCGAACACAGTTGCTTAAAAAAATTGAATAGTTCTATCAGTGGTCTACTCACTTTCTTGGGAAGTGTTCTACTTACTGTTATCGGAAGAAACTGTTGCATTAGTATATGACTTTCAGGACTCTTTAAGCCAAATATGATACACTGCTTTACATTGACACATCTTGAAATATTATAAGTGTAACCATCTGGGACTTTCACATTTTTCAAAAGATTGCAAAAATATAGTTTTCTCCCTATTATCCATTGCAAAGCATGCATGAGGCAAACACACCTTGCAACTACTTTGTTTTGGGGGATGCATTGCCTTTCAAATGCCCATTAGTTGAAGGTCAATACGGTCATTTAAGTTGTCTTTCCCTTTACCTTCACTATTCATTATTGTCTCCACTACATTGTCACATACATTTTTCTAAATATGCATCACATCAAGACAATGTCGAAGCAAATTATTCTCCCAATATGGTAGATCAAAGAAAATGATCTTCTTCTTTCAATTACCTTGTAAATTATTCTCCTCATCATCGTCTTCATCACGTGGCTTTCTCTTCTTTCTAACATATGAATCCTCATCACCCTCCTTTCCGAATTTATTCACAAAGTTTGGGTGAAATATCGCTAACACTTCTTGCCCTGATAAACGAGTCGGACAAGCCTCAAATTATGTCTTCCTATCAAAAGACATACGGTCATATCTGAATTTATGGTAATCATCCAACCATCTTCGATGCCCTAAATAGAACATCTTCCTTCCATGAACCAACCGAAGTGAGCGGGTGTTAACATGACAACAAGGACAAGCAAGACGACCCTTTGTGCTCCATCCCGACAACATAGCATATGTAGGAAAATCATTAATTGTCCACAACAAGACACGCATTTTGAACATCTCATTGTCTAGTGCATCATAAACAAGATAACAAAGCAAAACCGGAGGTCTGTGATTATACAGTTCCTTTAACACTTTTTAGCTGCCCCCACCAGAGGTACTAGGGGTTTGAAATAGACCAAAGTGTCCCAGGGCACAGTCGGGAATCAGGTGGTTGCACCAGAACCAAACTTGAAGACGAACGGAAGTGTGACAGACTTACTCTCTCTTGAACAGTTGAAGGAACAGAAAGGAGAAGGATTTCAGTAGCAAGGTGTAGCAGTAGGAATTTAGATATGATGGAGATAGGATCAGACTGCCATATATAACCATAGGGCAGACCTTTGGTCTGTAGCAATAGCTGAGACCTTTGGTTGGCTTGCTGGCAGATTTATTCTGCAACAATGAGAAATTTTGCATCTGAATACTGATGAGCAGATGTAAAGACAGTCACTTGAAGAGTTGTGGGTAGTGGGTCACGGGTTATGGGTCCAGCCCACAAGCCCACAAAGTCCAATATTGCCAAGTCCGGTCCAATAATCATAATTGAATTTTTCATAAAAAGATTAGGCCCGCCCGTGGCAGGGGGCACATTCCCACGAACCCACGAGGCACGGATCCGAAACCCGGAACACAGACCACAGGCACGGACACAGCCGGACGGACGGGCGGCGGAGCGCGCGCGTGTGTGGCAAAATATGCAATGCGCACATTAACTTACTTTCCTTTAGACTTGGTTGTGAACCTTAGTCTCACACTATAATAAATACTAGCACATGGGCACACACTACGTGTGCTGCAGTTAGAGATAATTTAGGAATTAGTTGAGGGGCAATTTAGGAACACAAATAATTGACACTATGAACAAAAAAGGGAGACACCAAATTGGTGCTCTCCCTTTATATATTAGTATAGATACCCAACCCCCAACTCTTCAACTTCCAATGTGGGATTGAGTATTTTAACACTCACCCACCATTGAAAACACACAAATTTGAGTGTCAATTTCTCATTTAATAATTAATATAATTTAATGATTCTTTTTGTGTATTAAAACCCTCACATATGATTATTAATCCCCACAAATAATCATCCCAAATGATATCATATTTAAATAATAAATATATATCAAATTCCATAAAATTTTTGGTAAAAACCAAAATTTTGCCAACACTTTATGTCTCTCTAGTCTCTATAGATCGGGCCATGCGTGGATACACAGAACCAAATGTTTACATTTAGTTGTGTGGAAAGTGCTCAATCCACCCAAGTAACATGAGGATAAGAATTAGCAATGACTACACCTCTAATTTGTCAATCTATTGCAGTACCATTTGCAACCCACATGGATGGACCACTTTTAGAAATGAGTAGATCTACGTGGGTATGTACACCGAAAACTAGATTGCAGTTTCGAGTGACCTACTACGTACGAATTTGAACATGGATCAATTGTAAATACATGCACTTAAGTATGTCTCTCAGTACAAAGGGACTAGTTTATGCGAAAACATTGTATAGACACCGCAAAAAACCCGTATCCACCGCGGTACACTCACATTGCTGTGAGAGTGTATGACTGATCTAAAGAGTATATTAGTATCTATCTATACATTGATCTTGCAAAGGGAACACCAATTTTAGTTTGAAGGGTAGTTTTAAAGCCGACACACACTTCTCTTTTCCAATTTTGTTCATATGTTAAATGAATGCATCTGAAATAAATTTGGATAAAATCGTAATCATTGAAACAATTAGTTACAAGTTCCATCCTCATCACTTGCACAGTCATGGAGCGTAGTGCATATATACTAGCGGTTGGGAACACACTATGTGTGTGCTGCAGTTGAGGGGTGTGGGTGAGTGGGGTAGTTGGGTCCTATAAATTTACCACTTGGGACATTGTTGGAAATCACTTTTGTGACACTTCACAAAAGTGTTCAAACCAAAAAGGGTAGATGTACAGAACTGAATCTATAATGTGGTAGGAGATATCCAGATCCACCAAGTGTAAATGACCATGGCCGCACAACCTGCCGCAGTGCGGGTTGAGACCGCCACGTCACCAAGATTATACAGCAACGCGGGTGAGATCTGCCCCTGTGCGGCAAGACTCCCCCCAGTACGATGCGTGCCGGACCAGACATGGTACAGCCAGGCACGTGTCTTAGTAATGCCGCTGTGCGGCACCCAGTAATATGGCAAGAGGGGACAGGCAGACAGGAAGTACACGCGTCAGCACGTCAGAGGGCGGCGCGACAGCACGCGTGTTAGAGTCTTTCTCCCCAACGGTTTTTCCAGTACTCGAGACAGTAAAAAGGCGTGCAGACTCGTTGTCTGTCCGACAGCGTGGCAGACCTGTACTCTGCCCAAGAAAGGACAAGCACACAGTCCAAGGACAGTATCTCGTTCCCAGTGAGAAACTGGGGACCCGGAAGGCTCAGTATATAAACAACACTTGATCCACCTGAGAAAGGTACATACTGATTTGCTCCCAGAACTCTCTTGCGCTTTGAGTTTATAGTTCTTCCTTCTCCTTCAAGGACTAACTTAGCCATCGAAGAGCCTTCAGGCCGCTAGAGGCAGGAGGTCTTCTGACGGTTTTCTCTGAGCGCAGGTCTAGGTACAACCGGAGCAAACTAGCAGAGAACATCTAGTCCACCACCAAAGTCACCGTTTACAGGCGAGGGCAGTGTAAGCTCATTTTACCCCCGCACAATTGGCGCCGTCTGTGGGAAAGGCCACTCACGTAAGTCATAAAAGCACGAGCTCAGAACCAGTCGAGAGAGAATGACGAACCAAGGAAAAGAGACCTCCAGCGTTGTTGGAAGGGAGACGGGGAAGGATGGGCGCCCAGAGTCCACCCGCTCCGATCCTCCCATGGCACCCAAGAAACCAGCCAGCTACAAGTCTCGTCTCCTGGATACGCGTGGAGGCGTTTTCGGTGCGGAGGGGACCTCTAAGACCCCCGCTAGAGGCACCGGGAATCCCCAGAGGATCCGGGATGACTCTCCAGAAGATTCAAGGCGCAACAACAGGGAGACTGAGTACTCCCAGGAGAGTGACAGCAGGTCTAGCTCTGGGAATACTCTGTCACCAACTAGGTCCAGGCCTATCGGGGACGAAGACTTGGCCGAGATTATCAGGACGCAGAACCAAGCTATTCAGCGCTTGGAACTGCAGGTAGCAAGGTTGTCCAAACAGCCCGAGGAAAAGCAGAATGAGGTTGGCTCCCAGCGCCAACACTCAGGACGTCAGACGAACCAGGCAAGACAGGATCCTCCTTGCCCTTCCGGGAACCAGGTCATCACGCTGGGAAGCACGGAGAAGGCCCAGCAGTAACAGAACAGCAGGGAGGGGAGAAACCAACCTCGTCGCCGACATCGGCGAAGGGCTGCCCGGGACCCCCCTCAGCCTAGCGAGCATCAGAGTGGGACTCACAGCCATGTGGGTGACTCACTTCAGCCAGCCGCGGTCCCCCGTGTGCGGGATCTGAGAGATCAGCTTCCCCCCAGGCCCGCCGCACAGGACGATCGTGGCAGGAGACTACGGAATCCAGTTCCAGTCAACTCCTCACCAACTAACTTCGAGGACATGAGAATGTGGCTCGACGAGCGTCTCAAAGACCGGGGTAAAGCCCAGGAGACCGCCAAGAGAGCCATCCAGCAGATCACTTCCACCCCGCTCTCCAGGGACATCACCAGCTGCCCCATCCCCCGGGGTTTCAGTCTTCCTAGTTTTCAAAAATATGACGGAAGGACGGACTCTGTGGCACATCTGAAAGATTTTCAGCAGTCTCTTATCCTGGGATGAGAGTCTTTACTGCAGAATGTTCGCATCCAGTTTGGGCCGGACAGTGCTCAACTGGTATCACAAGCTAGCCCCGCGATCAATCTGCAGCTGGGAGCAGTTGGCCGAAACCTTCGTTGGTAGGTTCATGACCAGCCGCGCAGCGCCCAAGCACTTTGATTCTCTGACTTCGTTGAGAAAACGATCAGATGAGTCACTCAGGGCGTATGCCGGAAGGTACGTTGATATCTACAACGAGGTTGAGGACTGCACCGAGAAGCAGGCAGTATCCATGTTTAGGTTGGGGCTTTCCTTTGGCGAGAAGCTGAGGGAGTCCCTGACCCTGGCACCAGTGGAAACCTTCCCCGAGCGAATGGAGCGGGTGGAGCAGCATGCAAAACTAGAGGAAGAAGGCCTTGTGGAGGCAGGCCGCCAAGCCAATAGATCGCACCGGACTCACGTGGTGGATTCTGATGGCCGAAAGAGAAGCAGAAAGAGGAAAGCGTCCCAGCAGGCTCGCCCCGAGAAGATGGAAGAAGCTGAAACCACCCTGCAAGCCGCTCACAGGATGCCCAAGCCAGGCCCCGAGGCCTACAAAGCAATCAGAACCAGGTTCAACACGGCTATCTACAGGATGGTTCACCCACTGAAGGACGAACCTTTCTGGAGATGGCCGGCCAAGCAGGGAGGCGACCAAGCAGAGCTGGAGAAAGCAGGACTCGGGTGCAGTTACCATAGAGAGTACGGTCATATGACCGAACAGTGCCAAGTCTACAAACAGTTCTTGGAAGACCTTGTGGACGCAGGTCATCTGAAGCAGTACCTCGCGCAAACTCCCCGACAGGATGCTAGGCCTAGACGGGTAGAGGTGTGCGACCACTCTTCAGATGAGGACATCTCCCCCCGCGGGGTAATTACCATGATCCACGGAGCAGTAGAGTCGAGCTCCAAGTCCGAGTCACGCGCACAGAAGAGGGAGGAAGGTCACGAGCATCATGTTTTGCAGCTGGGGCAGAAGCGACAGCGGGAACAGTGCGGGAAGCCTATTCAGATTTCTTTCTCTGAGGAAGATCTTGACGGGGTGACCTTCCCGCACAACGACGCATTGGTAATCACCCTCAGCATCAACAGATATGACACCGAGAGGATCTTGGTGGATCCCGGCAGCTCCACCGACATTCTCTACTTCCAGGCCTTCAACAGGATGGGGTTCAGTCAAGCAGATCTCAAGTCAACCAGGACCCCGCTCATTGGGTTCAGTGCAGAGCCGGTCTGGCCCTTAGGAATCATCACCCTCCCAGTCAGAGCAGGGAAGATGACTCTGGACACAGAGTTCTTGGTGGTAGATGTGCCCTCGGCCTACAACGCCATTATTGGGCGCACCTGGATGTACAGAATGGGCGCCATCCCATCCACCTATCATCAGATTATCAAGTTCACTGGGCGCAAGGGGATTGAGAGTATCAGAGGCAACCAGAAATCCGCGAGGAGTTGCTTCACAGCTGCCTTCAAGTCTAGCCCGAGCGGCGAACAGGTAAAGTCAATTGAAGTTCCTGACCAACCTGTTCTGGAAGATGTAGGTGTGGATCCCTCCGCCCGTGTGGTCGAGAATCTGAGAAAGGTTCCCGCCCACGAGACAGATGAGGACAGGTTTTTCTTAATCGGGGACGAGCTCCCCGAGGTAGATACCTCCGAATATGTCCGGGTGTTGAAGGAACACATCGACGTATTTTCTTGGACCCCGGTAGAGATGCCCGGGGTACAGCCGAGTATAATATGTCACCGGCTGAACGTTGACCCCTGCCACAAGCCAGTGATGCAGAAGAGTAGACGGTCAGCCGCCCAGCATTCAGAGGCAGTCCTAGAAGAAGTCAGCCGCCTGGTGCAAGCAAAGGCCATCAGAGAAGTCTACTATCCGGAGTGGCTGTCCAACACTGTGGTAGTAAAGAAGAATAACGGAACCTGGAGAGTTTGCGTGGACTTCACCAGTTTGAACAAAGCCTGCCCAAAAGATAGCTTCCATATGCCGAAGATTGACCAACTGGTGGATTCCACTGCGGGTTACAAACGGATGAGCTTCCTGGACGCATACAGGGGGTACCACCAAATTGCCATGTACGAGCCCGACCAGGAGAAGACGTCCTTCATCACTCCTCTCGGACTATACTGCTACAAGGTGATGCCATTTGGATTGCGCAACGCAGGAGCGACGTACCAGAGGCTAGCTACCCTGATGTTCAAATATCTGCTAGGAAAAAGCATGGAGGTCTACATCGATGATATGGTGGTAAAGTCAAGAGAAGCAGACACCCACTTAGAGGATCTCCGCCGCACATTCCAAGTGCTGCGGGAGTACAACTTGAAACTGAACGCCTCCAAGTGCGCCTTCGGGGTAAGTTCGGATAAATTTCTGGGGCACCTGGTGACGCGGAGGGGCATAGAGGCGAACCCCGACCAGATAGTCGCATTGCAAAACCTCCAAAGTCCGTCGAGGACCAAGGAGGTGCAACGTCTGACCGGGATGGTTGGCGCGCTCAACCGCTTCATCAGCCGTTCCTCAGACAAATGCAGGCCATTCTTCCAGCTCCTTAGAAAAAGATCGAGTTACTCCTAGGGGCAGATTGCGAGGAAGCCTTCCAGCAACTGAAGAGGTACCTAGCCACCCCACCGCTGATTGCCGCGCCGGATCCAGGAGATGTGCTGACCGCCTACCTAGCTGTGTCAGAGCATGCCGTCAGTGCCGTGCTCATCAAGCGGGATGGAGGACAGCAAAAACCAATATACTATGTGAACAAGACCTTGCTGGATGCTGAGACCAGGTACCTGCCCTTGGAAAAATTGATTCTTGCACTAGTAATGGCCTCAAGGAAACTGCAACACTATTTCTTGGCTCATACCATTGAAGTACCGACCACTCACCCCATTGGGTCTGTCCTGAGAAAGGCAGACCTGTCAGGAAGGGTCGCGACCTGGTCTGTCGAGCTCGGAGAATACGACATCAGATATGTTCCCCGCACAGCTGTGAAGGGTCAGGTCCTTGCGGATTTCGTTGCAGAGTTCTCGCACGAACCCACACAGGCACCCCCGACACAGCCCGTGGGTGAGCAGCCAACACCCGTTCATCGTGAGCCGCCAATTATTGATGAGCCAAATAGCAAAGAACAATGGGAGTTGTTCGTTGACGGATCAGCATGCAACAAAGGATCTGGGATGGGAATTGTCTTATTTTCTCCAGAGGGATTGGCCCTTGAGCAGTCAATCCGCTTGCTTTTCAAGGCCTCCAACAACGAGGTAGAGTACGAAGCACTTATCATGGGCTTGAAGAGTGCAAGGAGATGCGGAGCTGAAGACCTACTTATCCACTGCGACAGCCAACTCGTGGTGAATCAGCTATCAGGAGAGTATGCCACCAAAGATAACAGAATGGCATCATATGCTGCTTTAGCTAGAAAACTCCTCCAGCAATTCAAGAAGACAAAGATGGTCCAGATCAGCTCCAGACAAAACAGCCACGCGGATGCCTTAGCCTGCCTGGCCTCCTTTATGCCCTCCGAGCTCCGCCGCACAGTTAGCGTTGATTCCTTATCTCAGCCGAGCATCCAATCATCAGACTCAGATGAGACTTTTGATCTAGATACAGGCCTGAGCTGGATGGATGCAATCATCGCCTACCTGGCGCGGGACGAGCTCCCTGCAAATAAAAAGGAAGCTCACAAGATCCGAGTCAAGTCAACCAAGTATTGGCTCTCCCCAGACCAGATCTTGTACAGGAAGTCATTTACAAGGCCGTACTTGCGCTGCGTCCACCTCTCCCTCGTTCAACGATTTCTCTTCAAAATCCACGAAGGGGTGTGCGGCAGTCACACTGGTGGACGTTCCATAGCCCACAAAGCCATCTCGCAGGGATATTGGTGGCCGTACATGCAGGAAGACACCAAAGTATACGTGCGGAATTGCGAAAAGTGCCAGAAGTTCTCACCAATCATCCACACGCCTTCAGCAGATCTGGCACCTCTCACGAGTCCCTGGCCCTTCGCACAGTGGGGCATCGACATCGTGGAACCAATGCCGCAAGCCAAGGGCATGAAGAAGTACTTGCTGGTGGCGACCGACTACTTCACCAAGTGGATCGAAGCAGAACCACTTGCCAAGATCACGGAGCGCAATACCGAGCAATTTGTATGGAGAAACATCATCACCAGGTTTGGAATTCCATACGCCATTGTATCAGACAACGGCACCCAGTTCCAGGACAAGTTCAAAGCATTCTGCTCAACGTACAAGATCAGAAATTTTTACGCCTCAGTGAGCTACCCGCAGTGCAATGGGCAAGCAGAAGCCTCCAACAAAACAATCTTGGACGGGATAAAAAAGATGCTCGACAAGGCCAAGGGAAGATGGGTCGATGAACTGCCCCTCGTCTTATGGGCCTACCGCACAACGCCCAGGAGATCAACGGGCGAGACTCCTTTCTCTCTGACATACGGTACAGAGGCAGCATCCCTTTGGAGGTAGGCATTCCCACCATCCGCACTGACTTGATAGAACAAGGGGGCAATGACATAGCTCTAGCCGTGCAGCTGGATGTGGCTGAAGAAAGAAGGGAAAGGGCTTTGGTAAGACTAGCTTTCTACCAAGAACAACTGGCCAAATTCCACAATAGAAAAGTTCACCCAAGGGAATTTGGAGTCGGTGACTTGGTCCTAAGGAAAGTTCTCGGTAACACCAAAGACCCAGCAGATGGCAAGCTAGGGCCAAACTGGGAAGGGTCCTACAAGGTGGTCGGCAAAGCTGGTCAAGCAGCTTATCGACTGACGGATCTAGACGGCGGCAAGGTGCCGCGCACATGGAATGTCTCCAACCTCAAAAAGTTCTTCCAGTAGTCCTATATGTTCATCTTTTACTGTTGTATCAGCAAATTATAAATGAATTTCCAAAGTTCTCTCAGTCTCCAGTTACCAGCACTTTCTGAAGTAAGGACGCAGACGCCCTTCAGGCCTCCACTTCCTTACTAGGGGCAATGGTCCTGAGTAGAGAA
>NMUG010012359.1:0-10383 GCA_002855965.1 Monotropa hypopitys
ATGTCGTATGGTTTCTTGGTTTGAACACCTCTCAGACAACTCAAAAGAAGTTTCAAAATAAAAAATTAATGTTTGGATCGCTGGTGGAATATGAGTGTGCATGTGTGGGTGTGATTGAGAGAGAGAGATGAGATAAACAAACCTGATTTTAGAAAAGGTCATAGTTAATGGACATCATCGGCAATGTAAGAGAGGTCATCATCATCGCAAAGGTCATCGTTAACCGTGACCGAGACATCTCATCATCTGCGGGGTCGCCTCTTGCCGTCGTCGTAGGGGAGGCCGGTCGTCTTCGTCGTAGGAGAGGTCGTCGTCATCGCAAGAGATTGTCGTCGCCCTCGCTGTCGTAGGGTTTTTTGATGAGGTTGGTCGCTATCGTTTTGTAGAGAGAGAGATGGTGGAAATCTTTGTAGACTGAAATTGTTTTGTACTGTTTTGAAATCGCTTGTGCTCTGATCATGTGAAGGCCACAGAGTTTTGGGCGGTGGATTCGTGGTCCCGAGATATGTTTGTGTTTAAAGATGTGAAATAGATTTGGACTGTATAAAATAGTATGGTCCCAATGCAAGAATATGACAGTAAGTGGGTGGGGGATGGGACCCAATAAGTCTGGATGGGGTGGGTAGGTGGCAAGAGTGTTTATGTGATTTAGATCTCAACCCTTGATTTTGATCTAAGGGCTGTGTATATGTTTTGTGTGTGTATGATTAGAATGTGAATGAGACAGATTGGTGTATGACTGTGACAGATTGTATATGATTGGGACATAGCTTATATGACTGGGACATAGAATGAGCGGGAGATTCAAAAAACGTTGTGATTTGTAATATAGATGTCGCACATTTACATGGGACCATGAATGGTAGACGTGCCTACACTTATTTATAATTAATGGCAATGAAGTGTACTCTTAGTTCCGTTACCGACTCACACACCAAGTTGAAGAATTCTTTGATGATTAAGTGTGTTCCTCTTAATATGGTATTCTTTGGTCAGTTTCTAACTCACCAGAGGGGGTAGTCGAGTATAAATGGTGCAACTGCTGATTGACTAGAGCGCAATAACTCCCTTTATAAGTCTCGAATGAAGCCCAAGAGTCCAACATGTGTAAAATTACCTTCTTATTTCTCTGGGGTCTATTTTAGTCTATAATAATGAACGCCTTTTACTTTGTACTTCTATAGTTGCCTTTAATTTTCATTAGCGGTGATAGCCAATGAATAAGTGGGCTCTGGCATGACTTGATTAATAAATCTTGAGATTTGTTTTGGGAATTAGGCTTGTAGGCCTTTAGCGTGCTTCTTCCCTTTTTCTTTGTCACTATGCACTAGGAATGAAAATGGATAGGCATGGTCCTGGTATCGCCTAATCCATACCCATATCCAATTTGAAAATATGTACCCGTACCCATACCCTTACCCAATGGGTACACAAAGTACACACCATACGCACCTCCCGTTGGATATCAGATATTACACATACCCAATGAGTATCCAAATGTCACAATAACACAAAAAATAAGCAGTCTTGAAATGCACAAAACACAAACAACCATAATTTCCAAATTCTTACAAAATATGAAGTGATAACTAAATACAAACCATACCTATTCATTTTCTAACACGTAATATATATACATAGAGTATATTTGTAAATATATATGTATATTAGAAGCTACATATATAATTAACAATGTGTATGGATAAACGGTATGAGTAATACAAAATTTATCCGCCCGGGTATTTTTTTCTTCTTACCATACCCATTTCTATTGGGTATAATATTGTACAATACCCGTACCCAAATAGACGGGTCGGTATGGGTACCCAGGTCAAATTGTCATCCCTACTTTGCACCCATCCATGAGAAAATACTGGTCTGGAATTATCAGAAAGGCCTATAAAGGCCACTTGGTTCTCTTTAGTTGCTTAAAATAAGAAAATAAGTTAGTTTTTTGTTTGACTGTTGTTGCTTATCAGTTTAACCAATCAACTAATATAAAAGAAATAAGCAAATGATTAGCCAATCTTTTTTCTTTTTTTGAGCCTTGCTTATTTGCTTAATAAACCAATAAGCAAATAAGCTAGGTAGCCAAACTAGGCCTAAGTAGCATTTAACGACACTATTTATTAGTATTATGAGGTTCTGGTAGAAGGTGGCTCGTTTTGATTGAGAAAACATCTCAGGCCGATTTTTTTTGTTTTGAAACAGTGTTATGAAACAGGGTGGTTCTAACATCTATTCATAATTGAATGTTCCGTAATGAATCCTCTCCCTTTTATGACTCCACCAGCAATTCTTCTGTTCTTTAGCTTTTTCTTTCCAATTTTCTTATATTTGTGCTGACATTTGTCAACGACTCAGATTGAAAAGCCTTTACAAAGACATGGTGGGAGGCTTGAACACAATGAAACATATTGTGGATCATGCTTCGGTGCTGAAGGGGTATACTTTTCTGCGGCCTTGTGCATTGACGTTTGGCTAAATGTTTACTATGGTGTGTGTGTGTGCATGTGTACATGTAGTTATTTATGTTTAATGTACTTAAAAGCTTATGAATTGTTGACGTTGACTTATTCTGTTGATTTTTACAACGATATAGTATTGAAGAAACATCTTTGTTTATGGTGGAATATCTTATACTCCCTCTGTTCCTATTTGTTGGTCCCTTTTGGGGAATCTAACTTTGTATGGAGACAACATCATTACATTAATTTTATTTTCATTTTTTAAATTTGCCCGAACTTTATGTCAACATCATTACATCATTACATCCTTTTAAGGGCAAAAGGGAAGATTGTAAAATATTTTTGTTCATTTTTATAAACTAGACAATCATTTTGGAACATCAAAAAAATGGAATAATGGACTAACAAAAGAGAATGGAGGGAGTAATTTTTAGGAAAAACATGGATAAAGCAAACACAGGTATTAAGCTAAAAAATGGAATAATTACCTATTTA
Source organism: Monotropa hypopitys (assembly GCA_002855965.1). Lineage (NCBI taxonomy): Eukaryota > Viridiplantae > Streptophyta > Magnoliopsida > Ericales > Ericaceae > Monotropa > Monotropa hypopitys. Next base: position 2,964 of record NMUG010012359.1, read on the forward strand.
TTTTTTATTGTTCGGGTTTTGACAACCACTTTGTTACGATGCAGTGGAAATTATAATCCATTGAGGGAAGATGTTTCCATTTTCTGTTGCTTATTCTTCCCCATTTCTTGCTATGTTGCAGTCAGATGATGAATGTTGCAACTCCTGTGAAGAAGTTCGTGAAGCATATCGAAAGAAAGGTTGGGCATTGTCAAATCCAGATTTGATTGACCAGGTCTGCTAGCGTTCTGTGTTGTTTTGACAAAAAAAATTGTTTTATTGCTACACCTGTTACTAAGTCCACCTTATGTGTGGGGGACATCGTTGCAATGCACAACTCTGAAGTGGTGTATTCATTGGCGTGCTCTTGCAAAGTGCAAGCTACTTTACATATCTATAATATGTGGGCTTTGTGTATTGGTGTGTTGTGTTGGTTCATCGGATAGCTATTAAGACCCCCAGGACACCGCTAGATATTTTTCGCTCTTTTAGTTTTAAGACAAAGTAGTCTAGAGATGAAAAAAGAGGATCGTATGAGAATATTCAATTCTAATGCAATGTCATATGCAATTTAAGCACTATATATGCTTATTGGGTGCGTAATCAGCTCGGCATGTTAGACATTGCTTGGGGATGGCAACATGGCGGGTTAAGGTGGGTTTTGCCCTACCCGATCCCGCCTTGAAAAATTTCCGACTGCCCCGAACCCACCTGAGTATTTTTGGGTACCCCATAACCGCCCCTATTGGGTAATGGATTTACGTGCCCCTCCCCGTCCTATTTTCTCTCCTATTTTTTTAAAAACATAAATTATCAGTAAAATAATTTGAATCAAGAGAAAATAAATTAACTTAAAAATTACATCAAAATAAAAATTAACTTTAATTGAAAAAATGAGAAATGTCATTAGTATAAAGTGATATTTTAATTATAAGAGTGGAAATACTAAATGAAATTATGATTTACACAAAAAAATTGGACCGAGTTTGGTCGGGACGGGGCAACATAATCCCGAACACGCCCCGAAACATATCAGGGTTTTCAACTTCTCCCCCTAAAATGCCCAGTACCTGCAAAATTGACAAAACTCACCCTGATCGAGGCGGGTTTGGGGCCGGGTTGGGACTGCCCTCTCTAATATTGCTCCTCGTATGTTTACATGTAGGCGCCACACATTTAGAAGACTTCATATAACATATTTTTGCATTGATTACCATAAATGGTTAGGTCATCATGTGGGCATCCTTCGCAAATTGGGTTGAACTAGTTGCATGTGAGTAACATAATTTAAAAGAATCTTACGCAGTATTGACATAAATCTACTTTGGTACTTGTTTAAGTTATTATGGTAACACACTTCTGATTTTGTAGAATCTTTAGCAAGATCTTTTAATGTTGTCCATTCTTGTCGTGGGTTTGGAGATCTATTTATTCTACTTGGACATGGTTGGGAGTGGTAGTTCCAGACTTGTTACGTGCTTGGCACTTTGATTGCATCAAGAAAATATGAAGATGCAGAAAGGTTTTTTTATATATTATCTTCTATTGCTTATCAAAAAAAGAAAGAAGGCCCTTTTACCGACTCAGGGTGATGGGTTTCTACTTCCTAGGAACAGTTCACATCCTTAACTGAACAACTCATCTAATAGGTTTTCTCTTTTAATGCTCTTAGCATATTCTTGTGCTTGTGTTTATCATTTATTTAATGCTTCATTCACTTTTTCCGTTTCCTTTTTCTGTAAGCTAGCGTGCTCTTGGAGCAAGTCTACATTTCTATCTGTGATTTTAGTCTTGCTACAAATTACATCTTTTTTAGCTGATTCTCATGGTTAAGACTCAATTACCACTAAAGTCATGATTGTTCTCTTCTTCCTTCTCATTGGCATAATTTAACTGCACATTTATATGTTGATTCTGATGGGCAGAATGTTTGCAACCTTTTATTATGTTGCACTTCATTATGCTGTTGATTTTCCCAATTCTACTGATGATGTTCAGTGCAAAAGAGAAGGTTTTTTACAAAGAATTAAAGATGAAGAAGGTGAAGGATGTAATCTATACGGGTTCTTAGAAGTCAATAAGGTGGCCGGAAATTTCCACTTCGCCCCTGGAAAAAGTTTTGACCATTCTGGTGTTCACATGCACGATCTGATGGCTTTTCAGAAGGATAGTTTCAACGTAAGAAAAGTCCTGCTCCCCTAAGTTCTAGTCGGATGTGTAGTGTTGCTTTAAAATGCATGTTGTTGCCTAAGGAGTATATACCTAAGCTTCCTTTTATCTCAGCTTATGTACATAGATATATACATATCAGTTTTGTATAGCTAAAATAACTCAAAACAATTTAACTACTTCCTTTAATCTCATGTTATGTTGAAGTAGCCTTTTCTTTATATCGAATGCATCTGACACAGATAAGTCACAAGATCAGCAGATTAGCTTTTGGAGAATATTTCCCTGGTGTTGTGAATCCTCTTGATGGGTAATTTTCATTCTGTTTGAGTCGTGCATACTGTGTATGTTCCTATAATGCCTCTGCTGATACTTCGTTTCTATTGCTTCAACTTGCAGCGTACAATGGACACAAGATACACCGAGTGGGATGTACCAATATTTTATCAAGGTTAGTCTTATATACATTATACATTAATACTTTTCAGTCACTCTACATCTTTGTACTTTACATGGTTTTCTCCACTAACCGGAGCTAATAGCATTCTTTGAAATTTGTGGAAGTATATTAGCTTTCTTTTCTTAGTTTCTCCAAAAGGAAATAGGACAGAGAGTATATAGATTCTGAAAGGTCTAGTGGAAATAACCAGTGTGATACCCGACACTTGGTGCTTTAACAATCCAAACCAAACCAAATTGAGCCTTGAGTCCCAATCAAATGAGGTCAACTACATGAATACTTTTTTTCAATATGCTTTGTCGAATGCATCGTGTTCCGTTGTATCTAATAAACTTAAATCCTTACGAACTACCGCTTCTAAATTCAGTTACCTCTCCCCTTAGTACTACTATCTATCATAACTCTATTACTCCTATTAACTACCGCGTCAATGTGCCTACGATATATATGTCCAAACTACTTTAATATATTTTCTCTTATCTTAGTTTCCAGCGGCGCTACCCCTACCATATCCCAAAGATTTTCGTTTCTAATTCTATCTCGCAAAGTTTACTACACATCCATCTCAACATTTTCATTTCAGCGACACTAATCTTAATCACCCAACACTCTGTACCGTATAACATGGTTGGCCTTATGGCCGTACGGTAGAACTTTCCCTTCAATTTTGCAGGTATCCTACGCATTGTTGTGAAAGGCGTGCGGCTCGGTGCGCCTAGGCGCGAGGCGCCACCAGGCGTGGGTCTAGGGTCTCACGGGGTTCGAGGCGCCACCACCTGCGAGAGGCGCGAGGCGTGCGCCTAATTCATTTTTAAGAATTTTGTAACAAAATCGATTCTAATTACACCAAAGCAAAACCTCGCGGGAGGTTATAAGAATGCAATATATTGCTCAAGATACCCACCCTAGGTAAGAGAAGAGATGCAAGAGTATCTAGCAAAAAAAATCATTGAAAGAGCAAATGCATATGTTATCGGATATTGATGATGATGTTTTAGGAGATGATGAAAATGATATTCCGGAGATGAATCCTCGTGCTAAATCCGTGGGAAGCAGTCAAGGATCCATTTCTAAACATTGCCCAATAAGTCAAAAACTAAATGACCAATGGATGTGTTCTTTACGCCAAATCCGGATGATGTTGAAAGTCGAAAAGGGAAAGGGAAACAGACAACACTTGATGCAAATGACTCGTATAAGAAAGAGTTAAGAGATCATGCGATGATAAGATTTAGTAAGTGAATGTATGATGCATGTATTGCTTTCAATGCCGTAAACTATGCTAGTTTTGGGCCCATGATTGGATCTATCGGGCAATATGGTCTGTCCTTAAAACCCCCAACTTATCATGAGATACGAGTCACTTACTTGAATAAGGGGGTGGAGCATACCATTGATTTGATGAAGGATCACAAAGAGACTTGGGTGAAATATAGTTGCTCTTTAATGCGTGATGGGTGGACCGACAAGAATGTGAGAACCTTGATTAATTTTTTAGTAAATTCTCCAATGGGGATGATATTTATTGAGTCCATAGATGCTTCGAGCTATGTCAAGGATGGACTAAAAATGTTTGAATTATTTGACAAGTATGTGGAGTACATTGGTGAAGCTAATGTCATGCAAGTTGTCACGGATAGTGCATCCAACAATGTATATGCGGGTAAGAATCTTTATTTTTTTCATAATCACTAATAAAAGTATAAAATTTGATTTTTTGTATTAATATTATATTTTGGTTTAAACTTTTGCAGGAAAACATTTGGAGATTAGACGTCCACATCTTTATTGGACACCGTGTGCCGCTCATTGCATTGATTTGATATTGGAAGATATCTTTAAACTTTCACATCTTAAGTTGGTGTTTGAAAGGGCAATTGCAATGAATGAGTTCATTTATGCTCGGGCGGGACTTCTCAATATGATGAGACATTTTACGTGTCAAAAGAATATGACGAGGCATGCAAAAACAAGATTTGCAACCGACTTCTCTCTACTAGCAGCATTGCCGCCTCGATGATCCATCACTTCAGACTTTGCGCCGGCTTGTCCCCTCTTGTGGTCCCATTACGACCCTACCCTGTGAAGTCTGTGAGTGTAGTAAGCATTGTCGTAGTTCATTTCATCCTAGAATAGAGAGTCGTGTGTCACGTCTTTTTCACCTTGTTCATTCGGATATTTGGGGGCCTATTCATGTGCTCAGTGCTTCAGGTTTTCAGTGCTATGTTATTTTTGTGGATGATTTTCCCGTCTTATTTATCTTTATTTAATGAAGGATCGTTCTGAGTTACATCTATTTTCAAATCATTTTTATGGAGATGAAAACACAGTTTAACACCACTATCAAAGTTTTTTGGTTCTGATAATGCCCATGAATTTTTTGTGCATACTTTGTCTCAATTTTTTTACACATGGCATCCTTCACCAGTCATCATGCGCTCGGACCCCCCAACAAATTGGGGTTGCTGAGCGTAAAATTCGACACTTATCTGAAGTCATGCGTGCACTTCTCTTTCACTAGACGGTCCCTAAATCATATTGGGGTGATGCTGTTCTTACTGCTTGCTACTTGATCAATCGCATACCTTCCACTAATCTTGGTGGCCAAATACCCTATCATGTCTTATATCCCAGGCGTCCTCTTCATGCTTTACCTCCTCGGATCTTTGGTTGCACTTGTTATGTGCATTCCCTAGACCCCGACCGAGGTAAGCTTGATCCCCGGTCTGTCAAATGCATATTTTTAGGCTACTCTCTCACCAAAAAAGGCTATAAATGTTATTCCCCTACCTTACGTCGTCATTTTGTATGTACTGATGTTACCTTTAATGAGTCATTACCATTTTATTCTGACCCTGCTCCTCGGGAAACATTTCGCACATTGGAATCTGTTCTACTTATGGTCGTTCCATCTGGTGCTCCTACACCACCCTTACCCCAACCCTTGCAGGTCTATGTTCGCCGACCTACACCCATATCCACAAAACCTGCTTTGCCCGCTCTGCCGTCTTCTTCTCTGTTACGAGAACCGACTACCTCTCCTACAGCTCCATCTCCACGTTGGTATTCAGCTCGTGAGAATCGGCGTTCTCTGGTTAAGTATCTTAATCTCTCTAGCACTGCTCATCCTATTTCATCATGTATGTCTTACAATCATTTGTCTCTTACATTACGTGCTTTCTCTTGCGCTGTTTCGTCTACTCTTGATCCTAACACTTTACAGGAGGCCCTATCTAAGTCTGAGTGGCGTCTAGCTATGGAGGCCGAAATGACTGCCCTTCATGACAATGGAACTTGGGAGTTGGTTCTTCTTCCCGATGGCAAGACTACTGTTGGCTGTCGTTGGATCTTCACTATCAAGTACCTCCCTGATGGTACGATTGAGCGCTATAAAGCCCGGCTAGTAGCCAAGGGCTATACACAGACATATGGCGTGGACTATTCTGAGACTTTCTATCCCGTTGCCAAATTGGGTTCTATTCGTATCCTTATCTCTCTTGCCACCAACCTTGGGTGGCCATTATATCAGTTGAATGTGAAAAATACCTTCCTTCATGGTGATCTTACCAAAGAAGTCTATATGGAGCAACCACCTGAGTTTGTTAGTCAGAGGGAGTCTCAGAAGGTGTGTCGTCTTCGCAAAGCTCTGTATGAACTAAAGCAATCTCCTCGCGCATGGTTTGGCAAGTTTAGTAAGGCAATTATCCAGTTTGGTATGCACCAGAGTCAATCCAATCACTCCGTATTCTCTCTTATATCTGCAAGAGGAAAAATATTGTTGATTATTTATGTTGATGATATTATCATGACTGGAGATGACCAGACAGGTATTTGTGATCTAAAAATCTTCTTACAGCAGCAGTTTCATACAAAGGACATGAGAGCACTTCGCTATTTTTTGGGTATTGAAGTCGCACGATCCAAAGAAGGTATCCGTTTATCTCAGAGAAAGTACGTTCTTGACATTCTCGATAGTGTTGGCTTATTAGGAGGCAAACCATTTGATACGCCTATGGATCCCAATGTCAAACTGTATGTAGATCAGGGGGAGTCTTTATCCAACCCTGATCAGTATCGACGGCTTGTCGGTAAATTGAATTACCTTCAGATCACTCGTCCTGATATCTCATTCGCTGTTAGTGTGGTGAGTCAATTTATGACTGCCCCCCCAAAACCTCATTGGGATGCGGTTCTCAGGATTGTCAAGTATCTCAAGTCTCATCCAGGTTGTGTTTTAAGGAGATTAATATTAAAGAAATGAGGTTTAGAAATAATTTTGGGCTTAAGAAAAATAATTAAGAATTTTAGGAATTTATGGAAAGTTTTTATTGGGTTATTAGGAATCGAATAAACTGATTTAAAGGCTTAAATTTAAGGTTGGGGTCAAAATGAAAGGATTTGGAGTTTGAGGTTAGTCTTGTGATTGAGAAATGAAAAGTTAGGATTTTTGGTCCTAGATATCGGTATCTTGCTTTGCCAAGATACCGGTATCTTGGGTAAGTTTGGCAGCCGGGACCCCTGAAACCGGTTTCTTCTTGAGGTATCTTGGGTTGGCCTAAGATATCGATATCTTGGATTACCAAGATACCGGTATCTGGAGTTCGTTCAGAAAAGTCCATGGAGGAGAAGACGAAGGGATGTATGATTGGAAATCAGGATATTGATTGTAGGGCTTCCCAAGTATTGACTGTAAGCCAAACCAAGCATCATATCTTTGGAAATCGTTCAAAGTCTATCATTATTCAAGTATGTATAGATACATCAAGAGGTATAGTTGGCCTAGAAATTATCGGCTGAATTTTGTATAAATAA
>NMUG010012360.1:0-10384 GCA_002855965.1 Monotropa hypopitys
ATTATTATCGGCTTCCAACCGGACCTTCGTAATTAACGAAGACACTTATAATTAAACTACAATCTATTACCCTCCGGGGCTCCACTAGAGAAGTACACCCGTCCGACCATAACTATCAATTGGCCTCTCCCTACAGCAAGGGGTCTCTCAACATATCTCCCCGGATCTATTTCTAAGATTATCGATATCTCACACATGCCGACGGAAAGAAGGTAACATTGACTTGAAAGTTTTTGTAATTATGTTACAATACAGACTATGCACACAGGAGAAATAAGAAAAAAGACGGCATTACAATTATGCCAAAAGAGCATGAATTGGTCTTCGGTAGACCACCAGAAACACCCTCCGGTAAATCCATAGCCAATCCCTCCGGTACGACAACAGGCGCATCCTCCGGCAGGTTTGCGGAAGGGTCCTCCGAAAAATCGGTGGGAGGGTCCCCATCCGGGAATTCCAGTGGAGGAACCGTGCGCTCCGGCACAATTATGCTCGACCGAAAGGGCGAGTTTGTAGGAATCCCAGCGGTATCTAATGCCATATGCCAGGCTTCGTGGAAGGCCAAACTATAGACTCCCCTAAAACCGATTGCGTGAGCCTCCGGGCAGATCTCGTGCATCTCCTGGCAGTATACATCTCGAGCGTCTCTGAGGCCCTCAGCGTAGGCTTTCTTATTAGCCTCGGCCACCGCCTTCCGGAGTCTCTCTTCGAAGCTTCCTCTATCATCAATCATTTTCTTCAGTTCGGTTTGCTCCTCCAACACCTTCTCAATTTCCTGAAGGAGGGCGTTTTCTGAACTTCCATAGCCTTGAAATTGGCCCGCAGCTTATGCGCTCGGGCATCAACCCTCCATGCCCCTCGGAGGACCGACTGGGTACACTTGTACAAGCGAGAGAAACTCTAGCAAGCCTGAAAAAGTCAGAGAATGATCGTCAGAAAAGCTCAAGGGTGTAGATTCAATTAGGGGAAAGGAAGCCGACACATTTATTAAGCATGTTCCGGCATGATCATAAATTTGTTCCACATCAGCCAGAAGGGCCCTCATATCGGCCGGAAGTAATAACGCATGAAGATGGGGATGCGCGACCCACGGATCAGCGTTCACACTATCTGTCGTTAAAACTGGCCTTCCATTGTACTTAAGGAAGCCGGGAGCCCAGGGCTGGGGCGGCTCTAGAATGGCCGGAGGCGTCGGATGATGTCACTTGGCCGTAAACCTTGTAAACTCGGCATCATAGGTTGAGGGGTTTGCATCATCTGGATCGTATTCAAGGGGCTCTTCCTTGACTCGGCACAGCTCCGGCATGTCAGCCGGAGGAGCAATCGGTGGAGCGACCGTTTCCGGTACAACATGGCTCAGCTCGGCCCCTTTCTCTGCCTCAGCGGCCCTCATTGCTTCGGCATCTCTTTCCTGGAATGGAAATATTGAAAAATGGTCAGCTTTCTTAGAGCAGGGGCTCGGACGGCCAGTTCTGCCGAAGCTTTCCTCTTTCCCTTTCCCTTCCGGTCTTCCAGAAACCTCTGATATGTCGGATCGTACCCTAGGAGGGTGGGAGCATCCCTCTCGTCACATCCCATCAGAGCCTCGATCCGGGCGACCGACGAAGTCCTCCTCAGATAATTGGAAATCGATGATACAACTGCACAGGAAAAACGAGGTCAAAGCGAGATTGGGGGTAGGGAAATTTTGGAGCTAAATTGCCGGACACTTACCAGGACGGCCCTCTTTGGTCAGCAGAGGGTACAAACGTTCTTCCCCTGGGCCAAAATTGTACTCACCGAACAGTTGGAGGTACACATTCCCCCTTTTATCTGAGTCCGGTAGCCTCAGAAAGACATTCCCGTACGGCTTTCGGGCAGTAAAATAGTACCTGCCAGACGATCGGTTCCGAGAAAGAGAAAACAACCCCATCAGGTCTGGAATGGTGAACTCCAGACCATCCCTCTCGCACACTGCCAGGAAGCAACCTAGGGTCCGGTAAACATTCACCGACAGCTGATTCGGCGCAAGGTGGAACAAGAATAAGAACTCTCGAAGGAAGGGGTGAAATGGAATTTTTAGCCGCCCTTCGGTAACGGCCATCAAGGGAACCGTCGCGAAATCTTCAGAATAGGAGACCTCTGACCCGACTTCCACACAGTTTACCGACGACGGAATCCCATACCGGCAAAACTCTTGAAACTCAGGGACTCCCCCGCAAAAGTAACTTAGGTAAGGGCAGGGCCGATCCCCTCTCGTCGCCCTAATCGTTCTTCCTAGAGCTCTGTTTAGCCGACCCCAAGTGGCTACGTAGGTGGTCTCATTTTGATCCGAAAAATGTCAAACTATGTTGGTTCGGCCATTACCTTGGGGCTGTCTCGTGGTACAGGCCTCCGGTTCAGAATGTCCGGACGAAGAAGATGTCCCTAGGCTAGCTGCTGGGGTTTGCTCCTCTGTGGGCATCCGAAACAAGGAGTCTGAATCCACTCTCGAAGAAGACGAGAGGATGGTGATCACCTGATCCATGTCGATTGCTGAAATACAATTGCCGAAAGTGTGAAGAACTCTCCATAGGGTCCTGTTGCTCAAGCGTAAGTCCCAAGCGTCCCACCTCAAAGGCCTATATATAGGCTCCAGCCAGGTACGTGACACAGCTTTCAGATATTAAAAATTGCACAAGTACCGAAGAGGCAATATTTGACCAGCGATACAGATACCGTCACGTGGCAAAACACTAACGTTTTAGCCATCATTCATCTGATGGTGTCAGATGTCAGCATCTACGCTGTCCGGACCGTCCCTCTAGATTAAAGTGTCTGGTCCTACATGATCAATCCTTCCCAGCTGAGCTGGAAAAGATTGAGGGGCTATTGTGGTAGCCGGACCTTAACTCTGGGGGGTGGATCCGGCACAAGTCTGGACCTCGCTCTGGATCTCTTGGATCCATTTGTATCGTTGTCCTCATGGCTCTTCGTTAAAGCCCCAATACCGTCCTACATCCACCTCGGCAACACGCTCCGGAAATACAGGTAGGCCGGACAAAGTTGACTCTTCCAGCCACTAAACCGGTCGATGGGGCACCGGTCACCAGTCTCGTGACAAAACATTGCTCCCGGTCGACCGACCCATAGTTGAAGGGCATCCCTTCGGCCTAACCTCTGGCAAGGAGCACCCCGCCAGCCCTCTCTATTCTCGTCCATACGGTTGACCCGGTCATTTAGCCGCACCGGCCCATATCGGCCAAACACACGCACCATTCAGGTCGAAAATCACACGGGGGAGCCCATAACGTGCGACCCATGTACCAAATCCTACCCTAATGAACACTTATCCCTATAAATACCCCATTTGGGTACTGTTCATAGGGAGAGCTCCCCGACATCTACCCCCGGTCTCACTGGACTTTCTTTTGTCCTCTTTTTCCCGAAAAGAGACTAACTTAAGAATCGGAGGCCCTGTTGGTCACGACCGACCGGCGGGCACTAACCTCTTTGTTGTAGGAGCCAAGCAGGGGGGCTTTCATTTTGTGCAGGGACCACTCAAGCCCTTGGACCACCCACCGACGGCCAGCATTCGGATATCAGCAGTCAAGGAAGTCTCCGGCAGAAATCAGCCACCACACGTACCATTAGGTTTTGTGTTAAGCTTTCTATTCTGTCGCCTCATGTCATCAACATGGGCTATCACTAGTAGACATACTATAGACATGTTCAATCTACCTTAATATATTTTATTATCTTAGTTTCCAATAGTGCTATTTCTATCACATTGCAAAAAATTTTCATTTTTAATTATATCTAATAAAGTTTTATCATATATTTATCTCAACATTCTTATTGGTGTGTATTTCGTTGTATAATTATCTTAGTTTGATGTCATGACTTTGGAATCCATTGACATAATTTCCATCCTTATATAAAGTTTAAATGTAATTGTACCTATACTTATAAAGTAGGGAGATAGAGAAGTATTGGGTAGAAAGATAGGGATTGTAGCTATTGATGTAAACAAAATTAAGCAATTTGTAACATCACAACAGTTTATCGGTAACTGTCGATGGCTTCGTCAATAGGGGCGAACCCATGAGGGTATTATATCAGGACTGATAGAAGCCTGATGGATGACCACCAGAGGCTCGGCTATTGTGACGAAAATCCTTGACCGGAGGCTAGTATAGACGATTGCTGAAGGCACGATCAAGGGACAAACCCATGAGGGTATTATGTCAAGACCGATAGAAGCATGGCAGGTGACCGTCGGAGGCTCGGTCATTGTGACGAAAATCCTTGACCGGAGGCCGGTGCAGACGACTGCTGAAGACACGATCAAGGGGCAAATGCATGAGGGTATTATGTTAGGACCGACAGAAGCCTGGTGGATGACCACCACAGGCTCGGCCATTGTGATGAAAATCCTTAATCGGAGGCCGGTGCAGACGACTGCTGAAGGCATGGTCAAGGGGAGAACCCATTAGGGAATTATGTCATGACCGATAGAAGCCTGGCGGATGACCGCCGGAGGCTCGGTCATTGTGATGAAAATCATTGACCGGAGGCCGGTGCAGACGACTGCTGAAGGCACGGTCAAGGAGCGAACCCATGAGAGTATTATGTCAGGACCGAAAGAAGCCTGATGGATGATCACTGAAGGCTCGACCATTGTGACAAAAATCATTCCTTAGCCAGAGGTCGGTGCAAATGACTACTGAAGGCACGACCAATGGAGAGTACTTGACTAACAGAAGTCTGGAAGATGACTACCGGAGGCTTGGTCAAGGAGATAGAGCCGACTGAAGAACTGGGGATGCCAGATTGATGGAATGCACCGGACTGGTGGAAATTTTTAAATTTGTACAATTTTGGTACAAGTTAATGATAATATTTCCTAAGGTTGAGAGCATTCAATGGTTTGTCGATGGGCGTGCCATCCATTTCTTCCAGATTGTAGGCTCCTTTGTCGACGACTTTAGTGACTCTGAACGGACCCTCCCAGTTGGGCATGAGCTTCTGCTTCTTGTTTTTCAATACCATTTTCCAGAGTACTAGCTCGTCCGATTTGAATATCCAGAGATGGACATTTTTGTTGAAGCCCCTGGCTATCTATTGTTGATAGGAGGCCAGTCTGACCTGGCGGACTCCCTTTTTTCCTTTGCAAGATCCAGATTGGCAGCCAAGGTGGAATCATTTGTAGGTTGGTCGAAGTATTGTGTCTGGATGGTGGGGAAGCCAGTCTGTATTGGGATGATGGCCTCTACACCTAAGGCCATAGAATAAGGTGTTTGACCAGTTGATCTACATGGTGTGGTTCGGTAGGCCCATAGTACATATGAGAGCTCCTCTTCCCATTTTCCACTCTTCGACTCCAACCTCCTCTTGAGACCAACTGAGATGGTTTTGTTAAATGCTTCGGTCTGGCCGTTGCATTGTGGATAGTAGGGGTGGAGTTGAAGAACCTAATGTCAAGCTCGTTGAATGTGTTGGAGACAAGGTCGCCGACGAACTGAGTGCCATTATCCAACATTATTGTATAGGACACGCCGAATCTGGAGATGAAATTCTTCTATATGAAGTGTTTGACATCGGCAGTTGTACTGGTGACGAGGGGTTCAGCCTCAATCCATTTGGTGAAGTAGTCTGTTGCAGTTATGAGAAATTTGAATCCGTCTGGAGGAGTTGGGAGCTTGCCGACGATGTCGATGCCCCATTGGGCGAACGGCCAAGGACTGGTTACCGGCTGTAGGTCCTCAGCCGGACAGCGGATTTCCGGAGCAAATAATTGGCACTTGTGGCATGTCCGAACATAGTCTTCAGCATCCTTCCGCATCTTCGGCCACCAGTACCCTTGAGTGATTGCCCAATGGGCTAGAGAGCGCCCGCCGGGATGATGCCCCACACTTCCAGAGTGTAACTCTTGAAGAATTCCTGGGACCTGGGCTGGATGGACGCAGAGTAGATAGGGGTCGGTCCTATACTGTCAGTAGAGGGCCTTCATTGTAGACAGCTAGAAGTTTGTTGCGTTGCAACAGACACGATGGCCCTCACAACGATCCTCTAGCAATGTATCCGTTTTGAGAAAGGCTAGCACCTCGTCCATCCAGCTAGGTCTGTCGGATATAGTGTTTACCTCGATAACTGGAGGCTCGAAGTTTGGCTGTGAAATTGAATCGAAGGAAATATGATCGCTGACCGGAGGGAGCACAGGCAGAGGCCAGCTTAGCAAGAGCATCAGCGTGAGAATTATGCTTTCTGGATATCTTCTCCATCCGGAAGGTCTTAAACTTTTTCATTTCAGTGATGGCAGAGCTGAGGTATTTGCACATTCTGTCATCTCTGGCGCCATACTGTCCGGTCAATTGATTGACGACCAACTGAGAGTCGCTGTAAATGAAGATATCCTCAACTCCAATGTTGATGGCAAGATGGAGTCCGGAGATAAGAGCTTCGTATTATGCCTCATTGTTGGAGGCTGGATAATCAATAGACAGGGCATTTTCGTGTGTAATCCCTCCTGGGGAGACCAGAACAATACTTGCGCCGGAGCCCTTGTTGTTTGAAGTGTCGTCAATATGCAGTCTCCAAATGTCCCCGTGGAAAAGCTGCCATTGTTCTGTCGGGTGCTGGGCAGGAGTGTCATGGAGGCAGAGCAACAGACGAGGAGGCAACCTGCAGATCCACATCATTGGTCGGAGACTCTATCGGAGATTCTTGGGGAATAACCGCCAGAGATAATTCTGCGACGATGTCGGCTAATACCTGGGCTTTGATGGACGCTCTGGGCTGATACTTGATATCGAAGTTGTCTAGTTCGACTGCCTATTTTGAGATCCAGTTGGAGATGTCGGCCTTCCGAAAGACTGCCTTTAGTGGGTACTCCATCAACACCGTGATAGTATGCTGCTGGAAGTAGGGGAGGAGTTTCCTGCAAGCAGAAACCAAAGCGAGTGCAAGTTTTTCAAGTAGCAAGTACCTGGTTTCGGCAGGAAGGAGAGTCTTGCTGAGAACGGAGCTGACTGCATGCTGGGAGATGGCCAAATAGAGAAGGAGAGGCTCCATGTCCTTTGGCGTGACCAGCACCGGAGGGTTGGAGATATACTGCTTCAGCTGCTGAAGAGCCTGGTTGCATTCTTCCATCCACTTGTAGCTGAGCCAGCTGGTCTTGATCTCTTGGAAGAATGGTCAACAGAGATCTGATGACTGGCTGATAAACCTATTGAGAGTTGTTGCCATGCGAGTCAGCCGTTGGATCTATTTGATGGTTGACGGAGGCCTCAGGTTGGATATTGTTGTGACCTAGGAGGGGTCCGATTCTATACCCTAGCTGGTGACAAGGTAGCCTAGGAACTTACCTGACCCCACACTGAAGGCACACTTCTCGGCGTTGAGATGGAGCTTGTGCCTTTTGAGAATTTGGAAGACTTCCGTGAGGTGCCAGATGTGATCGGCCGGAAACTTACTGTTGACGACTATATCATTAATGTAGGCTTCCATCATGTCCCTGATCTGTTGGGACAACATCCGAGAGACCATCCGCTGATAGGTGGCTTCGGCATTTTTGAGGCTGAAGGGCATGACCCTGTAGCAGTAGACCCCCTTTGGCATAATAAAGGTTGTCTTCTCCATATCTTCCTCTGCCATTGAAATCTGGTGGTTGCCCCTATAGGCATCCATAAAGCTGAGTCTCTGGTGTCCGACAGTAGCGTTCACCAACTGATCGATTCTGTCCAGGGGAAACCATCCTTTGGACAAGTATCATTGAGGTTGGTGTAGTCGACACAGACTCGCCACTTGCCATACTTCTTCTTGACGACGACTATATTGGCTAGCCAAGTGGGCTATTGGACTTCTCGGACGATATCTACTTCCAGCAGCCGGTCCACTTCCTCGATAACCGTTTGAGTGTGTGCCGGATAAGAGCGTCGTGGTCTTTGGATGACGGGATGCTGGGAGTGGTCGACGTTCAGTTGATGACAGATGAACGACGGGTCCACTCCGGGCATCTCGTATGGAGTCCATGCAAAGACCTCTATGTTAGCTTTTAGGAAACTTACCATCTCCTCCTACTTCAGTTTAGAAAGAGAAGAACCGATAAGGAATGACCAGTTGTTGTCTTCTTTGATCGGCACTGGAATAAGCTCTTCAACTGCCTTGTCGGCTACCGGTGCACCAACATCGTCAAGCATTGGGGCGTCCGGGATTTCTACCCACTGAACCTACTTTATTTCTTTGTTTTCCCGGACGGCTGAGATGTAGCACTGTTTTGATGCTACCTAATCGCCATAGATATCCTCCTGTCGCCTAGAGGATACATGGAGTGGATCCAAGTCCAGTCAAGGATGGTATTGTATGGACTTGGAACATCAACGATGGTGAACTCTATATTGACTGTTTTGGACCCTGCCCGGACCGGTAGGGTGATTTTGCCGAGCGGCCAAATAGGAGCTCCATTGAAACCGACCAGTGGGGCTTTGGCAGGCTACAAATCGTTAGAAGAAATCTTGAGGGCTTGAAATAGAGAGAAATACATTATCTCGGTGGAGCTTCCCTGATCGATGAGGATGCACCGGACGTTGGTCGGTCCGATGCAGAGAGTAACTATAAGGGCATCATTGTACGGCAGCTGGACTCGTTCAAGGTCTTTCTCTGTGAAAGTGATGGACGATCCCGGCCGCTCGGAAGCAAACTTCCACTTAGTAGCAGATCCGACCGTAAGCACTTGCTTTGGGGCAGAGGCCTGGTCGATTTCTACGCGAAGGCAAGCAGTAGCTTCTTTGTTGAGGGGGACGTGAATCATATTGATCATCAGAATGTCCTCCTCCAGCCAAATGAGATGTCCGATCTTCTGGGCCAACTCCTGGGTCTTTTGGTGATCGATCCACTGGGTAAGATGTCCCAGCTGCACAAGGTGCTCTAAGTACAACTTGAAAGGTTTGCACCCGGTCGCGAAGTGTCCCTACTCCTTGTGATAGGTACAGTGGATCCGTTTATATTTTGTCTTGCTGGCCGTTCCGAGTTTGTATTCCGGCCAGGCAAATAAAGGCTGGTTCTCAATGTGTTTTAAGACTGTGTAGATTGGTTCGGTGAACACCGTGGTCTCAGTAGTAAATTCATGGGCCTTCGGAGCCTTTGGGCCCCTTCTTCGGCCAATTTTGACAATGTTGACCTGCATCCAGCTGCCAGATGGGAGCTATGTTTGTGGCCATTGATCTAGACACTAGGTGGACCGTTCAGCAAGGAGGTCTTCCAATTGGCAGAACTTCTCCACCCGGAGCATGAGATCGTCTATGTCTTTTGAAGGGTGGAGAGTGAGATCACCAAAGATCCGATTGTTGCTTTCCAGGCCGTTCTAAAGAGTTCCCAGTGCCTCTCAGTGTATTGCCAAAGGCTCTCGTATGGATGCTTTCTGAGGCTGATCAACGCATCAAACTGTTTGGTCTGTTTACTGCTTGTAACGAATCGAGCTATGAAGGCTCGTTCAAGGTCCCGGTATCATGAAACGTTACGTGAAGGGAGCGTGTTGAACCAAACAAAACCCAGAGTTCCAAGGCTGATGGGGAATACCTTGCACATGATGGCGTCGTCGGTGGTGTAGAGAGAGATGATCTTCCAGAAGTGGATGAGGTGGGTGTAGGCATCTGTCTTAGTATCATACTTGTCACGCCCCGTCCCGCAAAACCAATTTAATAATTTGTGGACCCGGTAAACATGAGAAAACAGAAAAGAACAAACATCTATCTAACTGAAATATACATCATTGAATGTAAATAAAACTACTGAAAACATAACAGACCAACACATGTGTAAAACTCAGCAAAAGTAGCTGACCCAATCTCATACAAAATAAAAGTAACCATCTACTAGTCTCTAATGTGGTACAACTAAAAACTATTGAAACTAAAAGTGCGACAGAAAGTAAACTAGGTAGTGATCCAAGCTCCTCCAGCAAATCTCCAGGTAAAGTAGTGGACTAGACCAACTGCTAATCAGATGCCTGCATTTCATCAATACCCATACAAAGAAAAATGCAGGAGATATGTAAGTTCCTAGAAACAGTGCTTCACTGAAAAATAAATAAACAGATGCGGATATTAAAGCAGTACAGAAACTAATCTATCACATGATGTTTTATAAAAGAAACTGAATAACGAATATCAGAGCAGAAAAGTAGTAAGTATAGAATGTCATTGGTGAATCCTAATTGTTTCACACACACCTTGCTACAGATTTTATTAATCACAGAAGTTATGTTCCACTTTTCTATGTAGTATACTCAGCATATCAACGCGATGGCGCGATATACTACTTTGTAATATATCCGACATATTAATGCAAACCCCGCGATATATTACCTTGCAAGGGCGCCACTTGCGAATGACATTGATATGTCCAGAAACAGCCAATATGGCAC
>NMUG010012361.1:0-10381 GCA_002855965.1 Monotropa hypopitys
CTTATTTATAGAGTTCTTAAAATATACTCATAGTGATATCAAGCAATGTTCTTCCCTTTATCAACGGCTACGGACGATGATACATGAAACATTTATCTTATACAAAATTCTGTTTTTCAACAATTTTCATGATTTTCTATATTTTCAGCATTTTCTGATCAAAATTACTATTCTGCCCATTTTGGAAAATTACCTAGATATCGGTATCTTAGGTACTAAAATATCGGTATCTAGGGTTTTTACAAGATACCGATTTGAAGAATCTGAAGATATCGGTATCTAGAGACTAAGGTATCGGTTTCTAGTTAACACATGAAGATATCAGTTTCTGATGTCTGAAGATACCGCAGACTACACATACTAAGATATCGGAATCTAAGGTGTTAAGATATCGATATCTAAGGAGAATCCAAGATATCGGTTTCTAGAATCTCAAGATACCGCAAGGCTTCAAAGCTAAGATATCGGTATCTAAGGAAACCTAGATATCGGTATCTAGAGCTTTCTGCAGAACTTGAAGAAGATGACAATGGAGTTCTGTGATGTCGAAAATGACTAAAACTTAACCAAAATTGACGATACAAAATGCTACAGAACCCTAAGTACGAGTAGAACCTATTGCATGAAATAGATTAAGAAAATTACCTCATTTGGATGATGTATTTAAATGAAATCGAATTTGACGAAGAAAGGGGATTTGGGTTCTGCAACTCCTTTGATGATTCCTTCCAAACCAACACGAGCAGAAGCGATTTGGATGCTTAGCAATACTCCTCTAACCTTCAATTAGGTTCACTCATACTCTCAGAGACGAATTTGGATTTTCAGAGGGTGGAGAGGATTTTGGGGTTCTGGGGATTTTTGAACCGAAATGGATTTTGATACAATGGCTAAAAATATATATTGACAGCCTTAAACGTTTCCCATGCATAAACCTCGATATAGGCTCAGTCAAACCTTGAAAATAAGATACAAAACCAATATACGCGATTAAACATGCACAGACGGTTGGGTTCCTCCGCCATGGATGTATCTACAACAGCACAATTCGAGGTCCAAGATATCGGTATCTTGGGCTCCCAAGATACCGGTATTTAGGGCATTTTCCCTAAAATTTTGGTTTTCTTCAATTTGACCCCTAAAAATTCCTAGAAAATTCCTAAAATTCTATTTTACTATTTTAAGACTTTTGGAAGTATTTTGGATAATTTTTATTAATATATCTTAATAATTTTAATTATCTTAATTAATTTGATTAGGCTTAATTAATGAGAATGGGTTCTACAACTCTTCCCCCCTTCAAAGAATTTCGTCCTGAAATTAAGGACATACCTGGTTAGAACAGATGGGGATAATTCTTTCTCATGCTTTCCTCAGTCTCCCACGTAGCTTCTTCTATTGAGTGACTGCGCCACAGCACTTTGACCAAAGGAATGGTTTTGGTGCGTATCACTTGATCTTTTCTATCGAGGATTTGGACTTGTTCTTCTACATAAGACAGGTCTTCCCGGACCTCGATCGGCTCTATGGTTATGACATGAGATGGATCAGGTAGATACTTCTTGAGCATTGAGACATGGAATACATTGTGAATACAGATATATTTGTTGGCATATCCACCCGATAAGCAGTAGCACCAACTCGATCTAGGATTTCAAACGGACCCACATAACGCGGACTTAACTTCCCTTTCTTACTGAATCTCAAAACTCCCTTCTACGGTGAAACTTTAAGAAAGACTCAATCTCTCTTCAAGAATTTTAGGTCTCTCCTTCGGTTATCTGCATAACTTTTCTGCCTACTCTGAGCTGTTTTAATCTTCTCATGGATTATCTTGATTTTATCAGTTGTTATTTGAACGATTTCCGGTCCCAACAATTGCTTTTCTCACTTCGGCCCAACAAATTGGCGTTCTACACTTTCTCCCATACAACGCTTCGTACGGAGCCATTTCTATCGTAGCTTGGTAACTATTATTAAACGCAAATTCTATCAATGGAAACAAATCATCCCAACTTCCTAAAAATTCTAAGACACACGCTCGCAATATATCCTCTAAGGTTTGAATGGTTATTTCTGATTGTCCATCAGTCTGCGGATGAAACGATGTACTGAATTTCAATGCAGTTTCCATTGCTATCTGAAGACTCGGCCAAAATCTGGATGTAAATCTCGGATCTCTATCGGACAGTATGGATAACGGGGCTCCATAAAGATTAACGATTTCATTAACATATAACACGGCTAACTTATCAAGGCTGAAAGAAACTTTGACTGGAAGAAAATGGGCTGACTTGGTCAATCTATCGACAATCACTCATATCGAATCGTGACCTCTCTGGGTTCGCGGCAAACCCGAGACAAAATCCATCGTGAAATGATCCCACTTCCATTCTGGTATCGACAACGGTTGCAATAACCCTGCAGGACGCTAATGTTCTGCTTTCACTTGCTAACAAATTAGACACCTCGATACAAATTCTGCAACTTCCCTCTTCATGCCAGACCACCAATAGTGCTCCCTCAAATCTCGGTACAATTTGGTACTGCCTGGGTGCATGGCGTAGGCTGAACTGTGAGCTTCTTCCAAAATCTCTCTCCTTAAAATCTTCTCATTAGGGACACACAACCGATTCCTCAACAACAAAATTCTATCATCCCGCAGAACAAAGTCTGTTCGATCTCCCTTTTTCACCTGTTCTACAATCTTCTGCAACACCACATCTTCCTTCTAAGCTTCTTGGATTTGCTCGATCAATAACGGCTTCAAGGTTAGGGTTGCTAATAAAGCTCCATCTCTTCTCATTCCCAAATCCACTCTTAACGATCTCAAATCAGAAATTAAATTCGATCTAACACCCTTCAAACACGATAACCTCCCTGACGACTTCTGGCTCAAGGCATCAGCTACTATATTAGCTTTGCCTGGTTGGTACATGATGGTACAATCATAATCTTTGATCAGCTCCATCCATCTTCGCTGCCTCAGATTCAGATCTTTTTGAGTGAAAAGATATTTCAAACTTTGATGATCTATAAAAATTTCACAAGTTTCCCCATACAAGTAATGGCTCCATTGCTTCAATGCAAAGACAATGGCTGCAAGTTCCAAATCATGCGTAGGGTAGGCTCGTTCATGAGTCTTAAGCTGTCTTGACGCATAAGCGATTACTCGACCGTTTTGCATTAAGACACATCCCAAGCCCTGATGTGAAGCATCACTATAGATGACAAAATTCCCAGATCCCGTTGGAATAGTCAACACAGGCGCGGACACCAATCTACTCTTCAACTCTTGAAAACTCTTCTCACACTCCTCTGACCACACAAATTTGGTTTCTTTCTGGGTTAACCGAGTTAATGGTTGAGCAATGACATAGAAATTTTCTACGAAGCGGCGGTAATAAACTGCTAAACCCAAGAAACTTCTTATCTCAGTTACAGATGACGGCCTCTCCCAACTAACAATAGCTTCAATCTTTGCCGGATCCACAGATATACCTCCTTCCGAAACTATATGACCGAGAAAATCCACCCTATCCAACCAGAATTCTGACTTACTGAGCTTCCCATACAATTTCTTTTCTCCCGCTTTGGCCCAACAAATTGGCATTCTATACTTTCTCCCATACAACGCTTCGTACGGAGCCATTTCTATCGTATTAAAATAGAATTTTAGGAATTTTCTAGGATTTTTCGGGGTCAAAATAGAAGAAAACCAAATTTGTGTGGTCGGAGGATTGTGAGCAGAGTTTCCAGGAGTTGAAGAATAGATTGGTGTCCGCGCCTGTGTTGACTATTCCAACGGGATTCGGGAATTTTGTCATCTATAGTGATGCTTCACATCAGGGCTTGGGATGTGTCTTAATGCAAAATGGTCGAGTAGTTGCTTATGCTTCAAGACGGCTTAAGACTCATGAACGAGCCTACCCTACGCATGATTTGGAACTTGCAGCCATTGTCTTTGTATTGAAGCAATGGAGGCATTACTTGTATGGGAAAACTTGTGAAATTTTCACGGATCATCAGAGTTTGAAATATCTTTTCACTCAGAAGGATCTGAATCTGAGGCAGCGAAGATGGATGGAGATGATAAAGGATTATGATTGTACCATTATGTATCACCCAGGCAAAGCTAATGTAGTAGCTGATGCCTTGAGCCGAAAGTCGTCAGGGAGGTTATCGTGTTTGAAGGGTGTTAGATCAGATTTAGTTTCTGATTTGAGATCGTTAAGAGTAAATTTGGGAATGAAAGAAGATGGAGCTTTATTAGCAACTCTAACCTTGAAACCGTTGTTGATCGAGCGAATCCAAGAAGCTCAGAAAGAAGATGTGGTTTTACAGAAGATTGTAAAAGAGGTGAAAAGGGAGATCGAGTAGACTTTGTTTTGTGGGATGATGGAATTTTGTTGTTGGGGAATCGGTTGTGTGTTCCCGACGATAAGATTTTGAAGAGAGAGATTTTAGAGGAAGCTCACAGTTCAGCCTACGCCATGCACCCAGGCAGTACCAAATTGTACCGAGCTTTGAGGGAGCATTATTGGTGGTCTGGCATGAAGAGAGAAGTTGCAGAATTTGTATCGAGATGTTTGGTTTGTCAGCAAGTGAAGGCAGAACATCAGCGTCCTGCAGGGTTATTGCAACCATTGTCGATACTAGAATAAAAGTGGGATCATATCACGATGGATTTTGTCTCGGGTTTGCCGCGAACTCAGAGAGATCGCGATTCGATATGGGTGATTGTCGACAGATTGACCAAGTCAGCCCATTTTCTTTCAGTCAAAGTTTCGTTCGGCCTTGATAAGTTAGCAGTGTTGTATGTTAATGAAATCGTTAAGCTTCATGGAGCCCCGTTATTCATAGTATCCGATAGAGATCCGAGATTTACGTCAAGATTTTGGCCGAGTCTTCAGAGAGCGATGGGAACTACATTGAAATTCAGTACAACGTTTCATCCGCAGACTGATGGACAATTAGAAAGAACTATTCAGACCTTAGAAGATATGTTGCGAGCGTGTGTCGTAGAATTTTCGGGAAGTTGGGATGATTTGTTACCGTTGATGGAGTTTACGTATAATAATAGTTACCAAGCTACGATAGAAATGGCTCCGTACGAAGCGTTGTATGGGAGAAAGTGTAGAACGCCAATTTGTTGGGCTGGAGCGGGAGAAAAGCAATTGTTAGGACCGGAAATCGTTCAAATAACAACTAATAAAATCAAGATAATCCGTGATAAGATTAAAACAGCTCAGAGTAGGGAGAAAAGTTATGTAGATAACCGAAGAAGAGACTTAGAATTCAAGAAAGGAGATTGGGTGTTTCTAAAGGTTTCGCCGTGGAAGGGAGTTTTGAGATTCAGTAAGAAAGGGAAGTTAAGTCCGCGCTATATGGGTCCGTTCGAAATCCTAGATCGAGTTGGTGCTACTGCTTATCGGCTGGAATTGGGAGCAAATCTATCTCGTATTCACAATGTATTCTATGTATTAATGCTCAAGAAGTATCTACCTGACCCATCTCATGTCATAACCATAGAGCCGATCGAGATTCGAGAAGACCTGTCTTATGTTGAAGAACCAGTCCAAATCCTCGATAGAAAAGATCAAGTGCTACGCACCAAAACCATTCCTTTGGTCAAAGTGCTGTAGCGCAGTCACTCTGTAGAAGAAGCTACGTAGGAGACTGAGGAAAGCATGAGGAAGAATTATCCCCATCTGTTCTAATCAGGTATGTCCTTAAATTTCGGGACGAAATTCTTTGAAGGGGGGAAGAGTTGTAGAACCCGTTCTCATTAATTAAGCTTAATCCTTAAATTAAAATAATTAAAATCATTAGAATAAATTAATAAGAATTATTCAAAATACTTCCAAAAGTCTTAAAATATTAAAATAGAATTTTAGGATTTTTCTAGGATTTTTCGGGGTCAAAATAGAAGAAAACCAAAATTTTGGGGAAAATGCCCTAGATACCGGTATCTTGAAAGCCAAGATACCGATATCTTGGACCTTCTGATTTATGGCAGAAGATGCCATGGCGGAGAAGACGAAGGGATAGGTCTTTGGATCTATGTATATTCATTATACATCTCATTCCCCAGGTCTGATTGAGCCAAAACCCAAGATTCTTGTGTGGGAAATCGAATCTTAGGGCTGTCAATATATAGTTTGGTCCTGGTATCAAAAATCCATTCGGTTCAAAAATCTACATAGAACCCAAAATCCTCTCAAACTCTCTCTGTCTCCAAATTCGTTTTGTGTGTAAGTGGTAATCCAAATTGAAGGTTAGGAGGGTGTTGTACAACTTAGGCCAAGTCCCTGTTCAAGTTGCATTGATCTAATTTGGAAGATTTTGTCCGAGAAGAAGAACCCAAAATCCCCCTCTTTGTCAAATTCGGATTTATTTAGATTCACTATCAATCCGAGGTAATTTCTGTATTATATCATGTGTATTATGTTCTACTCGTCCTTAGGGGTCTGTAGCAATTTAAATCATCAATTTTGGTTAAGTTTTGGTCATTTTCGACATCACAGAACTCCATTGTCATCTTCTTCAAGTTCTGCAGAAAGCTCTAGATACCGATATCTAGGTTTCCTTAGATACCGATATCTTAGCTTTGAAGCCTTGCGGTATCTTGAGATTCTAGAAACCGATATCTTGGATTCTCCTTAGATATCGATATCTTAACACCTTAGATTCCGATATCTTAGTCTGTGTAGTCTGCGGTATCTTCAGACATCAGAAACTGATATCTTCATGTGTTAACTAGAAACCGATACCTTAGTCTCTAGATACCGATATCTTGTGCAGACTGTAGAAACCGATATCTTTAGATTCTTCAAATCGGTATCTTGTAAAAACCCTAGATACCGATATCTTAGTACCTAAGATACCGATATCTAGGTAATTTTCCAAAATGGGCAGAATAGTAATTTTGATCAGAAAATGCTGAAAATATAGAAAATCATGAAAATTATTGAAAAACAGAATTTTGTATAAGATAAATGTTTCATGTAGTAATTAAAAAAATTATTGTTTAAATAGGTTCGGATCTATCACCGTCCGTAGCCGTTGATAAAGGGAAGAACATTGCTTGATATCACTGTGAGTATATTTTAAGAACTCTATAAATAAGATAGTAGATTGAATAAAAGTCATTTTCTACCGAATCATGAAAAAGGAAAGGGTTTTTGTGAAAACTGTCACTTATGGGAATAATGTGGAAAAAGTGAAAAGTATGGAAAATGATGTTCATTTATGATTTTGAGAAGGATGGTAAGAAAGAAGAAATACGGAAAATGGTTTTTATTTTATACTTCAAAAAGTATTTTAACAGAGCTATTGTACTTATATAGCCTTGAAACCTACCTCGGGGTTTATGTCAAGGAGTTTGTTACTGGCCTATATTGGCATTGAGATACAGTTATATATATATATATATATATGCACCTGAAGGTTTGGGTGCTAGTACCTTACCGCTGGGAGGTAGAGCGGCCCCTGAAACTCATGACCTGTGTATTCATCAGGCATGTTTATTTGGGCGACAGATCTTGAAATAACGCTGGTCAGCGGATTTGAATGACCCTTGGCTATACTAGTATTTTATATTATATAAGTGGAAAGAATGAAGGAAAAAAGAAAGATGTGAAAAAGATCCCCTATTCGATCTTGTGATAGTTGGATCAATATTAGATCCAGAAAATGTGGAAACGTGAAAGTTATGGGAAAATACATATTATTATTATATAAAGGGAAAAAGGTTTTGGAAAGTAGAAAAGCAACATTTATCACTTCTTTTGATGAAAAATCTTTACTTGTACAGATTTTGGAAAGAAAAGAATGTTATCCTTTGAAATAGGAGAAATTGTAAGAAAAAGGAAAAGTGTTTGAAAAATATAAAGAGTTTTGTCACACATTTACTTCCTAATTATTCTGCTCTTTTATATATTCACCACGCCGTCGTGCTGGCGTGTTTTTACACGCTTTTTAGGTGACCGATGTTAGAGTTCCACCTTTCCAGCTGCAGGGTTGTCATAGGTTCTTTCAGTTACAGTTTCCGCTAGTAGATGTTGTCTCTTTTCAGTTTTCAGTAGTTTGTAGTAGTCTTCAGTTTTTGTTGTACTGTTCTCTTTTGATATTTTGGGTCGGGTCTTGTTTTACCCAGTTGTTGAGCCCAGTGGACTACAGTTGTACTCAGTTTTTCTGTTGGCAGTTCAGTTTTTATTTTCAGCAGTTCTTTACTTTCAGTTATGTTTAGTTATAATCTGTTCCTATGACACTGCCACGTCGCCAATTCGGTAATTACTGTGGTAGATAAAAATAAGTATAAGGGCAAAAAAGTAAAATTACAAATAAGAAAATGATCAGAAACATTCTTTTATGATTAAAGTATTAATTCCCGAGCAGAATTATTATTTCCCGAGCAGAAATTGACCCCGCGCAGAAAAGAACGGGATGAACAGTGTTTTTCGACAACGGAGCACCCCGATCTGAATTGGAGCACGGGAAAAGATTATTCATTTCGGGAAATTAGTCGAAAATGACGATCTAAGCAAGTCCTATCCAAAGGTGAAGTCAAAGATAAGAGAGAAGATATCTAGAATGATCAGAATTATTGATAACGGTACATTGCAGAATTGTATCCCGAGCTGAATTCGAGTTCGGGAATATAATATTAGTTTCGGGTAATCAGTCGAAAATCTATATTTGATTAACTTATGGATATGTGAAGATAAGAAGAGTGAAATAAAAGGTTTGATCGTGACAGTTTAGATTATGGAATGATTTGAGCAAAAAGTCCTAATCATTAAGCAAAATCTCAGAAAGAATGATCCGCATTAAATATACAAGAGTATAATATACAAAATGCCAAAAAGGAAGATTCAGTGGAGCCAATAATACTGTTAAAAGTGGAAACATTAGGGCCCACTAGCCGTTTGGTATATTTAATAAATATATAAAAGATAAAAATAGAAAAGATATACAGTCAGACCCCACCATTCAAAAAAAACTTATTTATGAAAGGAGGGACCCAGACAATAATGAAAGAAGGCAGTATAAATACAAAGGCAGATAATATTTACGAGGTACACATTCTCTTATGACTAAATTTCTCTCTAGATTTCAGTTTTTCCTCAAGTTATATTCTTCCAGATATTAACTTGATCGTCGGAGTGCCCCCTGAGTAGAAGGGATGGGGTCCCTTAGCTTCATTTTATTTTGCAGCACAAAATCTTGAAGGTCAATAATTGCGGGAAAGTCAACATCAGCATTTTCTTGACATTTCTGGACAGCTTCAAGGGTGAGCGCAAAATTCCCACCCACAATTGGCCCCGTCTGTGGGAAATCTTTTCTAAAGATTTAAAGATTTCAATTTTTCGGTCCAAAAAATGTCAAGACGAGCACTAGAAACGCCAGTGAAAGAAAAGAGCACAGCTGAGATGAAAGGAAAGGGATTGGCAATTGCCACACCTAGTGGCACCAAGAGGCCAAGACAGATTCTTCAGGAGGAGAGTCCTCTGTCGAAGAGTCATAATTCGGATGGTGAAGAATATGAGTTTTCTTCTTCAGAAACCAATAGTCCTGCCACCAGGAGGGAGGCAAACTTAGAAAGAATTGTTGAAAGCTGCGATTAAATAATTAAAAGATTGGAGAGGGAGATCCAGGAGCTTAAAAGAGGAGGTGAAGTTCCAAATCCTCAGCAAGTGGAAGACATTATTCCACAGCGATCTCGTTCGAGATCTAGAAGAACCAGGAGCTAGCGTGATCAACAAAACAGACTTAGAAATCAAAATGTACCTAGGCCTGTTCTTGATGATCAAAATAGTCATACTCATGGAAGGAGCCGAGCATCTGTCCAGGAGGATAGATCAAGAAGATCAAACTATGAGCAAAGAAATAAGATTCCAGTGATTCTTGTGCGGGAAAGAAGGTATTATGAAGAAGGAAGGCAACCAAGGAACGAAATAAGGAGGCAAGACTTACAACCTCCTAATATGAATGAAATCCGAGATCTGATAGATCATCGTATGGGAGGAAGGAGAACAACACAAGAAAATGCCAGGAGGACATTGCGGCAGATGGCCTCAACACCTTTGTATGTTGAGATTGATGATTATCCTTTGCCTAGGAGTTTTGTCCAGCCAAAATTCCAGATGTACAATGGGACTTCAGATCCCATGGCACATTTAAAGGCATATCTCCAATCAATGATAATGCACTCTGGAGATGAAGACTTATATTGTAAGATGTTTGCTTCCAGTTTAGGGGAAATTGCTCTAAACTGGTATCATACTCTTGCTCCTTATTCTATTATGGGATGGGAAGATCTTGCAGAGCAATTTGTGGCAAGATTTTTCACTTATCGAAAACCACAAAAGGAATTTGA
>NMUG010012362.1:0-10383 GCA_002855965.1 Monotropa hypopitys
CTACAAGTCTTTTAAATTAATGGGTAAAATTAAATACGGACTTGGTACCTTATCGAAAATTTTGGTAAGCCTGAAACAAATGTTGATCATAATATGGTAGCAAAAATCTCTTCATCATGATTTGCTTCATTCTACACCAAGACTGCATATAATATTTCCTTGCCTCTGTCGTTTGGCCTGCAATTGATCCTATCAAAATGCATCTCCACTTTTTAACTTGTACGCGACCATCTGCACCATTTTGATTTAGAAACCTCCATCATACTAAAAAGTATTTCAACTTTATAAAGCCAGTCTAAAAATTCCTCGATAAGAAAATTACCGTTGAAAGGGAGAAGATCAACCTTCGAACGATAATATTCGAACTATTACTATGGTTGTTGACGGCCTCCTTGCTCTTCTTCAATCTCAATTTCTAACTCTTCACTATTAGAACTATGATGTTGAGGGCATCTTGTGATTTGTTTTCGACAACAGGATTGGCATTCGACAAGTCCTCTAGTTCGCTCTTGATTCTAATTGGCCTTGGGCAAATTCTCTTTACCCCTAGATAGTCCTTGGTTGAGGTTGATAGTTAGGAACCGCGTTGCATCACGGACTTCTGCCAACTATGCGTGGTATTCTTCAACTTTCCTCCTTAGATCAGCAATACCACGATCATCATTAGTAGTTGTGTTTTCAACTGTGTTGGTGCCATCGAGCTAGACAAATCCTTGCTCTGATACCATTTGACGCAACGGATTATACGAGTGATTAGTTAGCGTGAACGAAATAAACCTTGAAACTGAAGAACATTCTTACATACAAGAAACAAAAGAGAATATCCAAATTGTATTGATAATAATTCAATTCCCCATATTGAAGGTTACAATCACACAATTAAGTTAAGGACTTTTTAAACTTATAAGGAAATATACTTCTAATCTAGCTAGCAAATCTTAAAAATAAAAGACTTCTAAATTAAATAGGAATTATAATCTTAATCTAATTAGGAAAACAATAAAACAAAAGTTCCCTAAATTAATGAATTTTTGAATTACATGAACTACCAGTAGTTGAAGGTAGGAGTACCGATAGTTCCTTTTTCTGTGCATAAAACAATTGAAACATATCATCTTACTACCGGTAGTAAGACTAACAGTAATGGTAGTTGAAGTCCTTCGACAAACAGAAAAAAGAATCGAACGCTTCGCTACTCGCAGTTAGAGTCAAAAGTGTCGGTAGTTAATGGTTCTCACTAACAAGAATAAGATGGTGCAAGCTTCATTACCCGTAGTTTGGAGACCAACTAAGGAATCTGTGATTAACACTTTCTTGGGCTTAGCTCAGTCCATTTGATCAAGGAATTGAGAAGCCACTTGGTCTACATCATAAACCATGCAAATTTATTGTATGAAATATTTTCATGGTCTCGGTTCTGGGACTATACACTTTTTGTTCATGTGTTGTACGCCCAAATGGGCACTAATAAACTCAATGTTAACATGTTCAATTTTAACTCTTGAGGTACCTTTTTAGGATTTTAATTTTGTGTTTGTTTTGTGGGATTTTTGGAAACCAAAAACAAACGAATGGTTCTAAAAACACTCGTTTTCCTTCCTACAAAAGAATGACTCTCTAAAATTAAAAAATATTTTGTAAGGCATCTTGTGAAGTTATTTTGTGCTATCTTTAAAAAATAGTTTGATGAGCAAGTGTATTTTTGTGTTTACCATCAACGAAGTAAAAAATTAAAATACCAAGTAGTCTTACTTGAGCGCAATGGGAACACCATTCTGTTAGATCACGGAGAAGCCAAAGACATACAAACACTAAGCGGAAAATTTGATTATATATATATATATATATATACCTCATTACATTGCAACCACCTCATTTACTACACACACATGTTAGATAACTAACTTGGCCTAACACATGATTTGTGACCAACAATCAATCCTTCCATCCCGTGTGTTATTCTTGGATTTTGTGCCTATTCATCTATGTGATTCACGAGAAATTCATAACACCATCCTGCTATAACCTGCCACTTTAGCTGGCTTCAATCTCGTATACCATAGAAATATATCAGCAATCATCTATTCACACTAGAGGCTCAATCCACCAGTTGGCCTCACACACCGCCTGGGAAGAGTTTGAACGTAATATCTATTAACACACTACATTCTTCATCGAACTTCCTCGTACCTCAAAAATCGAGATAAACACTCATCTTCTTGGAATATCTTCTTGCCCTACTAGCTCTTTTGTGTCCAAGTTAGTCATATCATTGTGCCATCAACACTCCCTGAACTTGAGTGTCTTCACCCTCTCGATAGAGTGCTAGCATCACCCTGCCCGGATACCGGTGACCATCTGCAGCTCATACTAGTGGTCGTATTCATCCATTGAGGCCTGCATCTTGTCATCTCACAATCTTTAATCTTCCACTCTAGCAAGTGCCTATGTCATTAATCATTCAAGCTTCATTGCACCCACGCACCGATATGCACTAATAGAAAGAATGTGTCCTTGAAAGCTAGTTCTTTTGTGGCTAATCACGACTAATCTTTGATTTGTCTCTCAGTCTGATTGATCTCCTACAAAACTCGATACAGCTCATCTCGACATCCTCATCCTATGTCTGAATACTCTAGAATGCCTTGTTACCTCTGAACTTGTACAGTCTCATATCTTCACACAATATGTATGCACCTATAACCGAGATGT
Source organism: Monotropa hypopitys (assembly GCA_002855965.1). Lineage (NCBI taxonomy): Eukaryota > Viridiplantae > Streptophyta > Magnoliopsida > Ericales > Ericaceae > Monotropa > Monotropa hypopitys. Next base: position 2,713 of record NMUG010012362.1, read on the forward strand.
CATTGAAGTAAAACTTGCTGTCAACCATCTAATTCCTAGGAAAAATGGCAGGGACACGACCTTCTTAAAAACCATTCTCATTCAATATCAATACTTAGTGTTACTTTGACAGAATTCCAAATGTTCACAGTACCTTACTTTTACAAACGAAATCCATTTCTATATGCACCCTTCCCGTTGTATAGGCGCCACAACAGAGTCTATTTTTATTTGTGCCTATAGAGTGTCATGACAATCATTATCTGTTTGCAAACTATGACTCACATCACTCCTCATCACATGGACACACATTTGGATATGAATCTGTCACCAATTCATAAAAAAGCGATCCCTGATGCATCTTCTTGTCGATCTTAATTTCTATTGCAGAGCTCAATGAACCTTCTAGCAAGCTTTTCTTGGCGTAGTTGGCCGACATCTCCCGCACACCTCTTGATTCTTTTCCCATGCACCTGTATGATTGTGTCGACTCCTCGTACACGTGTGTATGCTCTATATACATCTATAACACTTATTTATCTTGTTCCTTAATCGTCACTCGCCGATAATACCTATTTGTGCTTTCATGTTAGCTCCATCTACCAAAACATCATTCCGCATGCCTATATATGTAGGTTGCCCACTATCCGTCGAACCCGAAAATCATCATTCGATAAACTCCATCAGCGTCCCAAATCAAAGTTACACCATCAAATAATAAGACTATGCCATTTGATTGACCTAGACTTCCTCCCTATCATTGTTAATCACATTTGCAATCAAAACTCGATTACCTCGATAAAACACCGATCCTTGCAAAGTATGTCAATCCTCCTTAGTTTATCAATCCATCACATTTTGAATACACTATACCTTTTTCTGGTCCCTTTCATCCCTTTCTCATCTTGCTCACCAAGCCTTAAAGCAATAACTCAAGGATACAATAATCCTCGAAGTCTCAATTCACCTTTAAACTTTGAAAATAGCCTTCTAGGGCAATAAATCCGAACACATCACAAAATCAGAGTCGAATATCAAAAAATGAACACCACCATTGGATCCATAATGTAAAAAATAACTGAAAATACTACGGTCTTGTGCAAATCGGACCTAAAATGGCTCCAAAATTGCAAAAAAAAAAGGAATATTTTCCACCAAAAAGAATACTCTCTTCTCTGGGCATAGTAGAGGTTGACTATGCAGTGCCTTTGTTGACGTGACCTACTGAATGTGCATCCCTCTCTGACGTGGCAGCGTGACTAGGTCTTCAAGTGCTGACGTGGTGCTGGCGTGGCAGTCTCTGGTGTTGCTGGCGTGGCATTCCACGTAGCGCTGAAGTGGTACCTGGATCTCTCTGATCGACAACACGCAATTGAAAGTGAACGACACATGGCGATGATATGGCACACGTCCGCCACATGCGCGCGTGGTCCTAACTCATCTTCTACCTCTGACGGTGCGTGCGAGCATGCATGTCCCTCGCGGGCATGCACAACCATTCTCCTGCGTGTGGCACCTATACCGACATCACATGATGACCGGTCAAATTGCATAATTCTGAGCTGTCTCCTCTACACGAGTGTGGTCAAAATTAATTTTAGAACACCTTGATTTATGCTCGGGACGAGGGCAGTGAGTTTGGGGGAAATGCTTCTGGAAGTCTCGTCCGGATCAGGGGTGGTTCCCGTCTGGAATGAATTTGGGTGAGTGGTGATGTTTGGGTGAAAATTGATGGTGTAATTAGCATGTGTTGGAAGAAATTCCCTTTAAAAGTCCTAAGTCGCGTTTTGAGAACTTTGTGGCCTTAGGTTGTCAGATGATGGGTGGGAGTGAACTATGGAATGAATTTGGGTTGCGAGTATTGTTGTCGGTCCCTTAGAAATTATTGAATGCCACGTGTTCGATGAAATTTCCATGTGGGTTATTGGGGAGCAATTGGGCTACCAATACCTCTTGGGTGTGTCGTGGAGTTATATGGTTGTTGACTTTGGTTTCCTTGGTGTCGTGGAGTTATATGGTTGTTGACTTTGGTTTCCTTGGTGCCCTCGTGGATCGGAGGCGTTGGTTCTGGTTGGTATGCCCTTGATGTAGTCAAGGAGGATTGTTGATTTGAGGATCTTGCAAATAAACTTAACATACTCAATGAACGCCCAATATAAGGGATGAATCTTACGAGGACCATTCTTTCACAATCATAAATCCATCACCTCATTTTTGGGGGTTTGGCATCCTAACATAGCTCTGGTACCTTTGTTGGGTCACATAGAAACCAAAGTCACATGAACGCTAATAGGAAAATTTGATTTTATTTACACAAATAAAACACTATACAAAATAATCTTTTTTCTCCATCTCACATCTCCCTCTCTCTACCTCCTTACATTGCTACTACCACATCGCCTAAACACACGCGTGTATTTATACACTACAAAATAGAAGACGAATATTGGTTGTGGCCTAACTGAGTTAGGCAGCCTAACTTGACAACACATGATTTAGTTGTCAAATTCATAATGCCCAAAATTTTACTATCTCAGTCCTAAACAAAAAGTTTGACATTGTGTTGGAGTACATGGGAGTGTTTTACCTAACTAGGCTGTACTAAATTAAGCTTGGGTGAAGCCCAAAATATAATTGCAGGAATTAATTAATCGCTAATCATGATGACAGGCGAAACATGAGAGGCATGAGAACACGGCGCTGAGGAATGAGAATGACAAGCTTAGGGCAGAGAATATAAGGTACAAAGAAGCCCTAAGCAATGCTTCTTGTCCAAACTGTGGAGGGCCAGCTGCCATTGGGGAAATGTCATTTGATGAACAGCATTTGAGGATCGAGAATGCTCGTCTCAGAGAAGAGGTAATACATTAGACGATAATACGTATTTATATGCGTATATATAGTATTGGTGTGTTTACTTTATTAGTATATAAGAGGAATGCTATCTACATAGAATAAAAAATCAGGAGAAAATGTATTAAAAGGGTCATTTTTGGAGCATTCTCACTACGCCTATTGAAATCCGTGTATATTTTTCTTTGCGCTCTTACATTTTCAGAACTTTCTTTTCTTATAAATATTTTTTCCTCCAATATTCACGTTGGTGTTTGATTCTTCTAATTGGAAGTCATGAAGTTGTGACTGAAAGTCTAGTAGATTATTATATTTTCAATTATGCGAGATGAATGGTGTCAAACAGAATAAATCTCGACCATGTAATGCATTTTCTGCACTCTTTGATATCCTAATTCTACATTCTTCATCTCTTCTCAATCGCTTCATTGCCAACAGTCACAAAATAACAAACTGTGGGTAACTTGTTTGCAGATTGATAGGATATCTGGGATTGCTGCAAAGTACGTTGGGAAGCCGATGCTCTCGTACCCTCATGGACCACCACGGCCGATTGACATTGGGCAGGGAAATTTTGGGCTTACTTCAGGGCTTGTATCAGACTTGTATGGGTCCGGAGATCTTCTCAGGTCAGTTTCAGGTCCAACGGAAGCAGACAAGCCCATGATTATTGAGCTTGCGGTTGCAGCAATGGAAGAATTAATCAGAATGGCCCAAGCTGGGGAGCCCTTGTGGATCCTAAGCCCAGATAACTCAGCTGAGATTGTCAGTGAAGAAGAGTACTTTCGGAATTTCCCCAGAGGAATTGGGCCCAAAACATTGGGTCTAAAATCCGAGGCTTCTCGTGAATCTGCGGTGGTTATCATGAACCATGTTAACCTTGTGGAGATTCTCATGGATGTGGTAAGATTAGTGTTTTCTTGTTTTTCGAAAGTGTTTGAATCATTTCTTCAACATTAGTGTCGTGTTGCTTAAAGATCTGGTATGCTGTCACCATTTGAAGAAAAAAATACTCATTTCTCGGTACCAATGTAGTTGTAATTGCATGATGTGATAATAATTTTTTCAATACAAGAATCTCGAGACATGTTATACGGTTAGACTTACATTGGGACCTATGAAGCATGTGTACCGGTAAAGGATACGGGTACGGTACGGGTACGGGTACGAGAAACGCCACCAACCTAAAAAAGTAGGGTATGGGTACGGCATGGGTACGACAAATTACTTATATATTTATTTATTATTTTACTATGTTTCATTCCATAAAATAAATATAAACCTATTTTACAACCAAAAAGAGAAATAAAAGTTTAAAAGTTCATATATCAAGTTCAACATGCCTAGATCAAAGCAATGATTAGTTTATAAAAATTAACAGTTATCTTATCATAAGAATTTATTTTATATGAATGAAAATGAAAAATAAGTAGAAAATCAATTACAAAATAAGTTTGTAAACAGTGATTATCACTCTAGTTCTCATTAGATATTGAACAACGCGAGAGAAAGAGAAACTAACGACTAAGGACTGATGTCAGTCACCGGTGGAATCAGTTGTCGGTCTCAAGTATTGAGTGTGTCTTCTAACTTATGATTTTCGATTGTAAATATAGAGCTAAATAGCATACATGGTCTATTCATGTCTAAGAAAATGAGAATTACACATGAGTCCAAAACTATTATGTTTGTTCATCATATTTTTAAAAAAATGCAATGTTCCTCAAACATACCCATAAAAGTACCCACGAAGTACCACTACCGTACACATTTAAGTCAAAAATACCCGGTACGTTTTTGAAGTACCCGGTACATTTTTGAAGTACCCATTGCCGTACCCGTACCCACGAAGTACCCAGTACTCGTACGGCGCCATTTTTGGAGTACCCATGCTTCTTAGATTGGGACAAAAGGACGGAAATTTGATGAGACTGTGAATCCAATGCCATGGTAAAAAATAATGGGAAAGGAATAAAAAAAAACATTCCGTGTGGTTGTTTAGGGAGACACTGGTGGAACAAGAAAATAAAGATTCTAGCAAAAGCCGCATGTGATGGTGAACTTTGCGAATGCACCGTGTTCTGTGATACCTAATAAACTTGAACTCTTACAAACTATCGTTTCTAAAGTCAATTTAGGTATATATCTCCCCTTAGTGATACCATATATCATAAACCATATCACTTCTCCTAATTACTGCTTCAATGGGTCTACGATAGACTTGTTCAAACTACATTAATCTATTTTCTTTTATCTTAATTTACAATGCTACACCTAATATATCGCGGATGTTTTCATTTCTAATTCTATCTCGCAAAATTTTACTACACATTCATCTCAATATTCTCATTTTAGCGACATTCATCTTACTCACATGTTATTTTTAGTCACCGAACACTCTTTACTGTTATTACATGAATGGCCTTATGGCCGTATGGTAGAACTTCCCTTCCAACTTTGCAGGTATCCTACGGTCGCATTACACTTCCGCAACAATCCTCTACTTAATCCATCCAACTTGAATTCTGCCTATAAATTTTTTGCAATCTCTCCATCATTACTAACAATTGAACCAAGATATTTGAAATGCTCACTTCTTGATAATTTTTTATTCTGGAGGGCCACTATGTCAATATTAGTACTCTTTCTATCACTAAACTTACACACCATGTACTCTATCTTACTTCTATTGATCCTAAAACCTTCTGACTCAAATGTTTCTCTCCAAGTTTCTAATTTGGTATTAACATCTCTTGCAGTTTCATTTACCAAGACAACATCACTTTAAACAACATAGACCATGAGATATCATCCTGAATGGTCTAGTCAATTCGTCCATAATTAGAGAAAAATAAGGGCTCAAAGCAGGCCCTTGATGTAATCTTACTGTGATTGTGAATTCATTTATTTCTTCTACATGAGATCTAATAGTTGTGACATCATCTTCATATTTGTCTTTAACTACGTCAATATATCCTTTCGTTATCCCCTTTCTCTCCAAGACCCTCCATATAATGTTTCTAGGCACCTTATCATATGTCTTTTCTAAGCCTATAAAAACTATGTAAAAGTCATTTTTCTTTCTGTACTTTTCATCTAATCTTCTTAACAAGTATATTACCTACATTATTGACCTACCAGACATAAACCCAAATAGATTCTCTGATATTGTTGCCCGTATTCTTAGTCGATGCTCAATAATTCTTTGCCATAGCTTCAATGTATGACTCATCAATTTAATTCCTCTATAGTTATTGCAACTCTGAATATCTCTTTTATTCTTATATATTGGTACTAGAGTACTCTTTCTCCACTCATTAGGCATCCTTCTAGTCAGAACAATCTCCTTGAAGAGTTTTCTCAACCACATCATTTTTTGTCTCTAAGGATCTTTCATACCTCAATAGGAAAGTCATTTGGTCCTGAAGTCTTGCCTGTTTTCATCCTTTTTAATGCGTTTATCACTTCATATTTGTACCCTGCTATAAAATATATACTCTTGACTCTCACTCCCACTCCCACTAGAAACACCCAAATAATCTTCGCTTAGGTTTTTTTCATGCTTCTCATTCAATAGTTTATCAAAGTAGTTCTTCCAGCTTGCCTTAATCATATCATCTTTCACTAATATCCTACAGTCGTCATCTTTTATGCACTTAACTTGAAAGACATCTCTTGTTTTCTCCTCTCTATTTTGCAAGCTTATATATATATCATTTTCTCTATCTTTGTTATCGAGTCTAGCATAGAAATCCTCAAACGATCTCATCTTAGCTTCCCCCATAGCTTTCTTTGCCTCCTTGTAAACTTGTTTATAGCTCCTAAAATTGGCATCACTGCTATCTTTGTGTCACTTCTTAAAACACTTATTTTTAGCTTTTACTATGGTCTAAACTGCATCATTCTACCGCCAAGTCTCTTTCGAGGTGGTGTCTCTCTCTTTCGACTCTCCAAGAACTTTTTGCGATATTTTTCTAATGGAGTCCGTCATCATGTTCCACATTTCCACACTACTATCATCGAAATTCTAACTTTCTTCATTTAACATCTTGCCTCAAAACAACTCCAATGTCTTCTCTCTTAGGCTCCGGCATCTAGTTCGCGGGTCTCTCCTCTCTTTCCTCATTCTCTATTGAGCTTCCAAATAAATATCTAGGACTATAAGCCTATGTTGTGACACCAAACACTTTCCAGGTATGACCTTGCACTCTTTTCAAATTAAATGGTATGCGCCTCTCACTAAGAAGTAGTCTATTTGGCTTTTATTAGACCCGCTTTTATAAGTGATAAGATGTTCATCCCTCTTCCTAAATAAATGTTCATTATTCTAAAGTCAAAAGTCTCTGTAAAGTCTAAAACACTCTTCTCATATTCATTTTGGGAGCCAAAATAAAAACCACTATGGACTGTTTTATACACTTGCTTAGTGTGGCCTACATGTCTAATGAAATCACCGCCATTAAATATATTTTTTTCTAAAGGAATCCCTTGCACCATCTCATCCATTTGATCCCAGAATTATCATTTCACATGATTATCCAAACCGACTTGGGGTGCGTAGACACTAATAAAATTAACAATAATTTCTCCAATGACTAGTTTAACCAAAATAATTATATTTAGGGACGGAACTGTATAGGGGCCGATGGGGGCCACGGCCCCGCCCCCTTTTAAAAAAATTGGTTGAAAATTAGTTAAAAATTACCTTAAAAAATTAGTTAAAAATATCATTTGGTCCCTCCCCGTATCAAATCCTGGTTCCGTCCCTGATTATATCTCCCTTTCTCAAGACTGTGATAATAGAATCCTTAAGGTGATTTGCTATAACTACCCCCACTC